>JAVHLU010002400.1:0-18651 GCA_036785755.1 Colletotrichum ledebouriae
GCGGTAATAGAGGCGGTATTAGTAGCGCGGGTAGTGCGCGAGAGGAAAAGTTAATAGTTTCGTAGTTTAAATAATTAAAAACCACGTTATTATTAATATAAAGTTAAAGATCGTGAGGCTATCTAGTGTAACGGGTACGTATAAGTGCGGCTATAGTTAGGAAAGTTATAATTACGTGACCGAAGGCTATGTATTATTAGGAGGCGCGGAGTTAGAAGGTCTGTTGCACTTAAGCAGGTAAAATCACTATGCAGTGGCTAGAGGCCCTTAAGGATAACTATAACTTTAGCTATACTATAGTTATTAATATTATCTACCTTAACTTAAGACTAGTACTTTATATAGTTAATATTATTACTACCTTTAATATAGAAACATTTCTATAGAATCTATTAGTAAGTATAGTACTTAATATACTTAAATAGTGCTAGATCTATGCCTATTTTAGACCTCTAGATATAGTAATTACTAGTATTAGTACTAATTTTAGCTTATCTAAGTAGTATAGTGCGCTCTATTTAATATTAATAACTACTACTAAAGTTTTTATTAAGGCTTATAACTTAGTAGGTAAGGTTAAGAGATATTATATAATTCTTTAAAGGATTTATAATATAATTTACTAAAACATTCCTTATATAAATTATAAAATAGTCCTCTAAATAGCTTTAAAGGCTATTAATAACACTATAGAGCTAAAAAGCTTAGTTTTAATATTACTTATCTTTAGAATATACCTATATCTTATTAATAAATCCCCTCTATCTCTAGAAATCTAGAAATAGATAGCTACTATATAGTAAGTAATAAAAGACCTCTAGAAAGTCTCGGCCTTATACTAAGTTTTAGAGATACTTACTATCTATAATAGACTAGATATCTATAGAACTCTATAACTACTACTACTCTCACTAATATATATCTACTATAAAAAGAAGAGCTAGTAAGGACTATATAAACTCCTTATTATTAATAGTAAGATCTATATACTTAACCTCCTATATAGACCTTGAATATTTTATTTAATAGTTATCTACCTATAGCATAATACTAGCAATACTAATAACACTAATAGGAATAATAATAATATATCACTAGACTCTCTAGACTGGGATACTAGAAAAACAGAAAAGCTAAATAAAGCTAAAGTTATACTAAGATTAATATTGATAATATTAATAATCTAGCTTTAGTATAAGAGAGGGAGACCTCTAAAGAACTATATTGAAACTATTATAACACTAACTATAGGTTTAATATATAGAAGCAATTACTTTATAAACTAAAATAGAGGAGAAGATACTATAGTTAATACTATGTTTATTATAAATATAGCAAAAGCCCTTAGCTAGGAGATTAGTAACACTATAACCTTTCTAATAGTAAAAGAGCGTTTAGATTATAACCTCACAGTGTATCTATATAAAGAGGGTATTATTATAACACTAATAGAACCTTTCTCTACTTCTATAATAGCTAAGATAACTATACTTTAGAAATATAGTGTTTTTAAAATTATTCTATATAATACTGATATTTATAGCAAAACCTAAATCTTTAAATCTTATATAGTTTATGAAGTTAAGGGAAAAGGGACTAACTAACCTGATGAGAAATCTTAACTTATTATTTAAGGCTATAATAATAATAATAAGACTTTAATCCTTATATAATTATTAATAATGTAAAGAGTAAGCTAATAACTGCTTATTGCTTTAGCACTATTCCTTATAACAGAGAGACTTATTCTATAGCTTAGGGAGATTATATAGATGTATATTTAATTATAAATAGAGCTTAATAGGATAATATTAATAAACCTCCTAAGCAAAATTTAAAGTAAATACCCTAAGGACTAGATTATAAGGATTACTAAACCCCTCTATAGTATTATAGAAGGTGGAACTTATTAGTAGGTAATCTATAGTAAGTAGTATAGAGAAAAGCTTAAGATAGATTAATTATTATTTAATCTATACTTACTAATCTCTTTAACTACTACTAATAGCTTCAGTATTATTAATATATAAATTCATAATATAATTAGACTTTTAATACTAAGTTTCTCTAAATAAGAGGATAATAAACTTATAAAAGCTGGTTTTGCTATAAAGAATAAGCAATAACTTATCCCTAATAACCCGTTAATATTTAATAATAGTATTATTATACTAAATATAAATAGTAACCTTACTTTATACTAAAAGGGCTAAGGGAATAAGATTAAGCTTATTAACTTAATAGTAACTTTAACTAAACAGAAATAGTAATATATTTAGCAATAGGTAAGAGGTAAATATATTATGTTAATTTGCTAACTAGAAGTATACTTTAATCTATTAATAGCTGCTTAGCATTAGGAGCTAATTGCTAAGGATAAAAAAGTGCTTAATTAATACCTTAAATAGTAAAAGGAGAACCTCTACTATAGCCTTATATTTATACTTATTAACTTAATAAAAGCTAAACTCTTTACTTTTATTAATAGCTCTTTTGCTAATAATTTAGACCTCTTATTATAGATTAGATTCATTATTATCCTTACTAATAAGATAATAAATAGTAATATGCTTATAATCTGCAGTAATACTATTTACATTAGTTTAATAAAGCATAAGAGAGTTACCTACAGCGTTCTAGCTTTTAAAGTCTATAGTATAGTTACTAATATAGACCTCACCTATACTATTATAATAATACTTTAGAAGATCACTAACTACCTTAAGAGACCTTATATCTCTATCATTATCTACACTAACTTATACTTACTACATAAATACCTTATTAAGCTTAGTATTATAAAAGAGAAGTAACTAATAATTAATATTATAGCACTTTAGCAATCCTATCAGAAGAGAGAGATGTATAAAGTATAATAGATTAATAGTAATAATAACTCTATGGATGCTTTTATAAAGACTACTCTAAATCACATCCTTAAATACTTTATTAATAATAATAAAGTAATAGTTTATACAGAGGGATAGGTAACTTAAGAGGAGAAGACTAAAGAGTTAGATAAATAATAATAGGCGTGCTAAAGCAGCTCTAGTGCCTTAGAGGAGGAGGAATTAACTATATTAAATATGGAATAAGATTAGTATATAATCCTATGCTGTTTTCACGTTTTTAAACCTACTTTAGGCTTATAATAGGTATTAGTAATATAGAAGTATATTTTAGTAGGTTATAGTATATCTAGCCTTGAAGAAAAGACTGCTAGTATTGCACTAATACTATAATCTATAAAGCAGCAGGATATATATTATAATTAATAGATATATATAAGGTTATATAACCTATTGCAGAGTCTATATATATAGTTTAACACTACTGCCTATATAGTTAAGTGGAACTTCTAGAATATGGATATATATTAACTTAAAGGCTTTTAATATATATATGTAAAGGGAGCCCTAAGTCCTGTGTGACTGACCCGCAATCTAGCGTGAAACTAACAGTTCCTTTATCTAAATATATTTTTAGTATACTTATAGTAATAATCATTTTCTCTTATAGGTACGTAATTATAATTAGTTAGTAAGACTAACTAATTACTAATATATATACCTATGCTTGACTAATTATTCCTTATCTTATTGTTATATAACTTATACTATAGTTTTTCTACTTTAAGGTAAGTTCTTTTATCCCTACTTTTAGTGTATATAAACGTCTTATCCTAGCCGCTAGATGCCCTATAGAGCGTATCCTAGCTAGTTATACTTAATAGATTATAGTATATTGCTATTTATGTTAAGAGTCTTATAGCTTATAAGCTTAGCTTTAACCTATTTTACTATTCAGTTCGGAATTACGCCGCAGCCCCTTCGCAAAAAGACTACAACAAATTCACCTAGTTTATAAGCATAATTCAGGAAATACTATATAGGTATTTTGACCTATACCCTCTACTAGTTAAGGAAAATAATATAGGAACCCTATACGTTCATACTACTCGCAAGCAAACCCTCTAAATATCATAAAGTCGGACGCGCGCCGCACCGGGGCTGATTACATCAGAGTACGAGATAACTTCTCAACCCAAAAGGTCGACCTTCTAGCAAGGTGCTAAAGGTAAACGCTACTATACGAGAGGTAACTCCTTAATAAAAGAGGTCTTTCCTAAGAGGTTCTTATAGCTAGAAGTATAAGAAGCTCTACTACTATAAGCAGGGCCTTATACCTCTCCCTCTTCCTTATCCCTTAATTATATTAGTACTAGACCCTATATATAAAAACGCTAAGCTTACGCGAGGTACGCCTTTTAATACTAATAATATATAAGAGCTTATTAGAGAGTTTAGTATTAATATAATTAATAAAACCCGCTAATTCTTTAACTACTCTATTATATATAGAGAGTATATTATTAGTATAGCCCTTAAGAGGGCTCTTATTAATACCCCTAGAGGGGATCCTCGCTATTATATTATAGCTAAGTAAGTAGACTTAGTAATAGAAGCTAGGTAGGTTATTATATACCCTATAGAGTAGCCCTTCTTCAAGTAAGTCCTCTATACTATTAAGGTAGAGGTATCCTAGGTCCTTTAGGGCTTAAATATTAGTAAGTATAACTTATACTAACTACTTTAATATAGAGAGAGCGTTACTAATAATAATATAGCTAGCGGATAAAGCGGTAATAGAGGTAGTATTTAATAGCAGCGTAGGTAGTATATAAGACGAAAAGTCGATAGTTTCGTAGTCTATTAAATAATTAAAAACCACGTTATTATTAATATAAAGTTAAAGATCGTGAGGCTATCTAGTAGGGTATGTATAAGTGCGGCTATGGTTTGGAAAGGTGGTTAGCAAGATCACGTAACCGAAGGCTATGTATTATTAGGGGGCGCGGAGCTAGAAGGTCTATTACACTTAAGCAGGTAAAATCACTATGCAGTAGCCAGAGGCCCCTATTTTACTATAAGTCTTACGTATAACTAAAAGGCTTACTCTATACTTAGAGGCTTTATTAATATATAATCTAGAAATACTAGCTAGCTTAGTTTTTTAGTTAAATAAAAAGAAGCTACTTTAAGACGCTATACTTAACTTATTGAGTTCGGAATTACGCCGCAGCCCCTTCGCAAAAAGACTATAACAAATTCACCTAGTTCGTAGGTATAATTCGGGAAATACTATATAGGTATTTTAACCTATACCCTCTACTAGTTAAGGAAAATAATATAGGAACCTTCTATATTCCTACTACTCGTAAGTAAACCCTCGTATAAAGTCGGATGCGCGCTATACTAGGGCTAATTATATTAGAGCCGAACGGGCTACTAAGGCTCTCATAGCCTAGAAACGCCCTCGCTAAACCTTCTAGCAAGCTAGTGCGAAAGCTACTATATAAGATAACTCCTTAACCTAAAAGGTCGACCTTCTAGCAAGGTGCTAAAGGTGCTACGAAAGCCACTATACGAGATAACTCCTTAACCCAAAAGGTCGACCTTCTAGCAAGGTGCTGCGAACGCCACTATACGAGAGGTGACTCCTTAACCAAAGAGGTCTTATACTTAACTTATAAGTAATATAGTTATTTTAGCTTAACCTTAGCGCCTTTATTAATATCTATACCTCTATTTATAGAGATTTATTCTCTATAGACTATATTCTTTAGCTTCTATAAAGCTTAAAGCACTATTAGTTTAAGCCTATAAGGCTAGCTAAAAGATTAAATCCTCTTATCTTTCCTTACTATAGCTCTATACTATTAAGTAATCTATTAAAGCTACCCTCTATTTACGTTATAAATAATTTTAATTTAGCTAATGTTATATCTATACAGTATAAGGAAGAGGAAAAAGGTAACGTTAAAAAGTGATTTAAACTTATAACTTCTATAGTTATAAGGTTATATATTATATTAAGTTATAAACTATAAAGTTATTAAACTTATTATCTCTATAATATTCCTTTTCTTTATTTTATTTATATATTTAGCTTTATAAGCTATAAATACTAAAATTACTATTCTTAAGGTAAAAGGTATTCTAAACTATATAGTTTAAGCTTTGTGCTTTAAATCTTTAGTTATAAGTAAAGATATTATAGTAAATCTTTTTAAGCTTCTAACTAAGCCTAATCGAGACTTTAACTAAAAAGCTTTAGCTTAGTTAATCTTATTAGTTCAAAATAGCCCTTTATAGGTTATAAAAGGCTTTATAGATATATATATAAAGCTTAGTAAGCTTTAGAGGACTTATATCAGCTTAAAGGCTTTACTTAGGAATTTCTAACCTATAAGGAGTTCTTTAATATTACTTTAAAATTCTTTAGTAATATAGAAGAATACTCTGATAGGGTAAAAGAGTTAACTAATAGCTTAGCTTATAATAAGCTAGTTCTACTTAAATAAGTTGTTTTAGCTTAGGTTTTAAATAGCTTAGATAATATCTATAAGAGCTTTATTACTATAGTTACTTAAGCTCTTAAAAAAGACTTTATTACCTGAAATATTAACTCTTTATCCTTTAACCTATTAAATAAATATAAGAGAAAAGAGAACAATACCTCTATAAACTATAGTAATGGCGCTAAAGGGGCTAAAAGTAAGTTTTTTAAGGTTGTTAAAAAGGCTTATAAGAAACATAAAGGGTTATATTATAATTTTAATAAGAATAAAACCTATAATAATATTAACTACTATTATTTATATCTTAGAAAAACACTTAACTAATAGAGATCTTTTATTATTTATAAGGATATAATAGCTAAAAGATGAGTTAAAAATCTTAAGCTTAAGTTTAACGGTAATAATAATAAAGCTAAAGCTAAAGCTAAAGAAGAAATAGTTAATATAGCTATAGAAAGGTTTAACTCCTCTCGCTATAATATTATATTTAAGGGCCTCCGGCCACTACATAGTGATTTTACCTGCTTAAGTGCAACAGACCTTCTAACTCCGCGCCTCCTAACAATACATAGCCTTCGGTTACATAATCGTAATTACTAACTACCTTTCCTAACTATAGCCGCACTTATACGTGCCTATAGCCTCACGATCTTTAACCTTATATTAATAGTAACGTGACTTTTAATTATTTAAACTATAAACCTATTAACTTATCCTCTCGCGCACTACCCGCACCGCTATTAAATACCGCCTCTATTACTACTTTATCTACTAGCTATATTATTATTAGTAACGCTCTCTCTATATTAAAGTAGTTAGCATAAGCTATACTTACTAACGTTTAAGCTCTAAAGGGCCTAGGCTACCTCTACCTTAATAGTACAGAGGACCTATATAAAGAAGGGCTACTCTATAGGATATATAACAACTTACCTAGCTTCTATTACTAAGTCTACTTACTTAGCTATAATATAATAATAAGTATCCCCTCTAGGGGTATTAATAAGAGCCCTCTTAAGGGCTATATTAATAATATACTCTCTATATATAATAGAGTAGTTAAAAAAGAAGCGGGTTTTATTAATTATATTAATACTAAACTCTCTAGTAAGCTCTTATATATTATTAGTATTAAAGGGTATATCTCGCATAAGCTTAGCGTTTTTATATATAAGGTCTAGTACTAATATAGTTAAGGGATAAGGATAAGGAAGAGGGAGAGGTATAAAGCCCTGCTTATAGTAATAGAGCTTCTTATACTTCTAGCTATAAGAACCTCTTAGGAAAGACCTCTTTAGTTAAGGAGTTACCTCTTATATAGTAATATTTACTTTTAATACCTTACTAGAAGGTTAACCTTTTAGGTTAAGGAGTTATTTTATATAGTAGCTTTTATAGCACCCTTAGCACCTTACTAGAAGGTCGACCTTTTAGGTCAAGGAGTTATCTTATATAATAGCTTTTACCTTACTAGAAGGTTTAGCGAGGGCGTTGCTACGAGAGCCTTAGTAGCCTGTTTAGGTCTAATATAATTAGCCCTAGTATAGCGCGCATCTGACTTTATATAGTAATATTTAAAGGGTTTACTTATACGTAGTAGGAACGTATAGGGTTCCTATATTACTTTCCTTAACTAGTAGAGGGTATAGGTTAAAATACCTATATAGTATTTCTAAAATTATGCATATAAACTAGGTAAATTCATTATAGTCTTTTTGCGAAGGGGCTGCGGCGTAATTCCGAACTCAATATTAGATTTAAGATTTATATAAAAGGGTTTCAGTTCACTTAAATTCTATTAGCTTTAGTATTAGTAGTAGTAATATAACTATTACTAAAGAAAAGGAAAATATAATAGATCTTTTTAATGTATTTAACTCTAATATAAAGTTTCAAAATATAAATATAACTATAGAAACCCCTATAGTTAACTATATAAGAGCTAATAAAACACCTTCTTTAAGGTATTTAATTAAAGATAAGCTTATTAGTACTAAGAGTTATAATAACTAAATCAGAATTATCTATTTCTATATTAAGATTATTACTACTATTTATATAGTAAATAGCTTACAATACTTAAAGAATATAGCTACTATTAATAAAATAGTAAAGTAGAGTAATATAACCTTACTTATAGCTAAGCGTAAAGGTTCCTTAACTCTTTACCTAAACGATAATTATTCCTTAACTTTAAAAAACATTTATTATATATTGTAATTGGAGATTAACCTATAACGTTAAGCTAGACTTAATACAACAGAAATAGCTTCTATTTTTTAGTAAACGCCTTTACTATATAATATAAGTAAAGACTATATATTAAGTATAAGGGAGAAGAGATATAATTTATATTTCTTCTACTTTAATTTATCCTCTATAAAAAGAAAACGCTTTAGCAATATTTATATTACTATAAGAGAGCTAGTAATACTTAAAATATTTAATATATGGAAAGAAAAGAATGAATCTTTAGAAAAACTAAAGCTATAGTATTATAGATTAAGTTATATTAATACTGCTACTATAGAGCAACTACTTAAAGATAAACTGGTTACTATTAATAGGAGTAAAATATAAGCTATAACTAAATGAAATTATAAAGCTTATTTGAAACGTAGATTTAGAACAAAGCCAATAGAACCTTTAGTAATTTAGATATAGAATATATAAGCTATGTAGCTTCTCACCTATATAAGCCTATTACTTTAGCTACTTATAACTACTATAAGTAGTTTATTACTTTATAGATAAAAAGACTTATTATACTTAACGAAAGTTACTTAAGTCTAAAGATTAAGATTTAATTACTAAAGCTTTCATTAAGTTTATATAATAAGTTAATAATAACCCAAATAATAAGCATAGAAGAGAGTTTATTACTAATAGAGGCTTATAATTCTCTAATAAGAGAATTAAAGCTATTTATACAAATAATAGTATTATTTATAATACTAAACCTCTATATAATTATAAACTTAATAGCATAGTTAAGTAAGTTACTCGCACTATAGTTAATATAGTTAAATCTCTCTTATATAACTTAAGGTTACCTCCATATCTATAGGTAGAAGCCTTTATAACTCCTGTAAAAATCTATAATAACACCTTATATAAAGTTATAAAGAGAACCTCTTTTAAAGCTAAAATAAATACAAAACTTAATTTAAGCTTCTATAAAACTTAGGGTAATATCTATTATTATAGAAATATAGATCTTAACCTTAAAAGGCTAAATAAAAGAGCTTTAAGAAGCGCTATACTTAGTTATGGAAGAACTATTTATAGAGTTTAAAGGTTAATATCTAATAAAGATATATAGTTTAAAGATATAGAAGTTTTATAACATACCTTTATATTTATTATTAAAAGGCTATCTATATATAGAGATTTAGATAAACTAAATCTCGAATATTTATATATAGATATAGATAAACCTGTAGAAGAAGCTAATAACCTTTCTATAAGTAGAAGGACCTTCTCTCATAGTAGCTAGTTAAAAGAAGAGAATTTAAAAGATATAATTATTACCTTAAATAGTAGTAATAATAAGGAAAGTATTAATATTAATAGTATTAAAGATATAACTACTTATGATATTTATAATATTAATAAATCTAAAATACCTATAGAGATCTCCTCTATATTTAAGGAAAGAAGACATTAATAATAAGGATATTCTATAGAAAGAAAAGAGAAATTACCTTTTACTATTTAGACCTACTTTAGCTTAAACTACTATTCTATATATTATTCCCTTAAGAATTATTATAATAACTAGCTTACTTCCTATATATTAAGTATAAGCTCCTTAAGGTAGCTTATTACTTATAAATAGGCTATTTCTATGCCTAAAAAGACAGAATGGATCTAAGCTATAGTTAACGAAATTTAGCTTATAGAGTTAAATAAAACTTGGTATATTATAACTAAACTATAAGGTATTCAACTTCTAGGTGATTATTAGGTTTATATAGTTAAAAGTAACTATATAATTAATACTATTAAGTATAAAGCTAAGTAAGTAAAATAAGGTTTTAATTAATATATAGGTATTAATTATTTAGAAACCTCTTCTATTACCTATAAGCCTAAAGGCTATAGATTCATCTTTCTATTAAGTTGGGAATTACGCCGCAGCCCCTTTGCAAAAAGACTATAACAAATTCACCTAGTTCGCAAGCATAATTCGGGAAATACTATATAAGTATTTTAACCTATACCCTCTACTAAGTAAGGAAAATAATATAGGAACCCTATATATTCCTACTACTCGTAAGTAAACCCTTATATAAAGTTAGATACGCGCTATACTAGGGCTAATTATATTAGAGCCGAACGGGCTACTAAGGCTCTTATAGCCTAGAAACGCCCTCGCTAAACCTTCTAGCAAGGTGCTATAAAGGCTACTATATAAGATAACTCCTTAACCTAAAAGGTTAGCCTTCTAGTAAGGTATAAAGGTACTACGAACGCTATTATATAAGAGGTAACTGCTTAACTAGAGAGGTCTTTCCTAAGAGGTTCTTATAGCTAGAAGTATAAGAAGCTTTACTATAAGTAGGGCCTTATACCTCTCCCTTATCCTTATCCTTATCTAACCTATAATAAATCCTTAACTATATTAGTACTAGACCCTATATATAAATTCGCTAAACCCGAGCGAGGCACGCCCTTTAGCATAAATAACATAGAGGGGATCGCTAGAGAATTTAGCCTCGATATAATTAATAAAACCCGCTCCTTTATTCACTACTCTACTATATATAGAGAGCGTATTATTAATATAGCCCTTAAGAGGGCTTACCTTAATACCCCTATAGGGGACTCTATAAGGTATAATATTATTAGAGCTAAGTAAGTAAACTTAGTAGTAGAGGTTTAATAGGTTACTATATACCCTATAGAGTAGCCCTTCTTTAAGCAGGTCCTCTATATTACTAAGGCAGAGGTAGCCTAGGTAGCCTAGGCGAACGTTAGTAAGTATAGCCTATATTGAATAGAGAGAGCGTTACTAACGATAGCATAGCTAGTAGATAAAGTAGTAATAGAGGTAGTATTTAATAGCAGCGCGGGTAGTGCGCGAGAGGAAAAGTTAATTATTTCGTAGTCTATTAAATAATTAAAAACCACGTTATTATTAATATAAAGTTAAAGATCATAAGGCTATAGGCATATATAAGTATAGCTATAGTTAGGAGAGTTATAATCACGTGACCAAAGGCTATATATTATAAGGAGGCGCGGAGTTAGAAGGTCTATTGCACTTAAGTAGGTAAAATCACTATGCAGTTGCCCGAGGCCTAAAGTAAAACTTATAATTTTAGTATTATTACCTTAAGTTTATATTTAAAAACTAAGGCTTTTTAGTATCTCCTTATAATAAAGAACTATTTATATTAAATAAAAGTAGAGTAAAAGCTATAATACCTTATTATATAGATATTATATTATTAGCGGCTCTATATACTATAAAGCATTCTTACTTCTATAATATATTTAAGAAGAATCTTATTATGTAGCCTTAGGGGAGCTTTATACCTTTTTAAGTAATAAAATATAAATAGACTAAAAAAACAAGCTACTTGAGATATATTAGTGTTAATATACTAAAGGAATACTAATAAGGTATAATAAAAAGCTTTATATCTATATATAATCTCTATAGATAATAATATAAAGCTATATAATAATAGCTTATAAGCTATACTTTCTAATATAAAGACTTATTAGTAAGAGATAGAATCTTGACTATTTCTAGCCTTAAAAACTAAGTTAGATATTACTTTAGTAGTTATAACTTATACTAGATTTATAAGTAATCCTTCTAAAGAGCACTTTGTAGCCTTTAACTATTTATAGGGTTACTTAGATAAGTACTCTAACTTAGATTTATACTATAACTTAAATATAGATATATGAATATTAGGATTTTTAGATTTTAATTAAGCTAAAGACCTAAATAATAGAAGGTTTAATTTAGCTTATATTTTCTTATTAGGACTTTATAATATAGTAAGCTAGAGCTTTACTAAATAAAAAACAGTAGCTCTCAGCACTTATAAAGCTAGATATATAGCTTTACTAAATGCTACTAAAGAGGCTATATATTTATATATTAGCTATAACTTTATTTTAGATATACTAAATAATACGTTACTAAATATACTAATTATCTTTATAGATAATAAAGGTACTTAAAAGTTAGTAACAAATCTAGAGTTTTATAAGAAGGCTAAGTATATTAATATAAAGTATTAATATATTAAAGATATAGTTAATAAGAAGAAAGTATTACTATTTTACATTAATATGAAAGATAATATAGCGGATATATTAACTAAACCGCTAGCTAAGAACTTATTTATTAGATTCTTAACTATATATAATATTAAGTCTTTAGGGTTTTTTATAAAACCTTTTTCTAGTAATATTAATACTAAGAAAGAAGAAGTAAAGTATATTACTTAAGTATAACTACTATATACTACTACGCTTATCTTCTTATAAGCTAGTATATTAAGTAAATATCTATACCACTATATATATTTTCTATAAGCTAGTATAGTACTTATTTCTGTATGTCCTATACTATATATCCTTTACATTAAGGATATTTACTGCTTTTTATCCTTTATAAGGTTTTTTGTATTAATATAGCTATATATTAGCTATGTAGTAGTTACGTTTACCTTATATAAGGATCTAATAACTACTGCTACTTTTCTTATATTTCTTTTGTTTCTTTTATTATTATAAAAAGAGATAACAAAAGTTAGCTATAGAGAGTTAAACTTAAAGCCTCTAGCTAAAAAGAGTAAAAGTTTATAAGCTGCTCAAACTATTAGGCTAAGTAGCTATTTATTTTAAATATTAGTTTATTACCTCTACTACTATATATAGGCAGTAGGTAGCGACTATATAGCATAGCATTAAAAAAGAGCGCTTTTTGTGAGATTTAAACCTATAATCTTTTAGTATATATAAGGGTTAAAAAAGGGTTAAAGAGAGTAAAACGCAAACTATACTATAAAGAAGTCTATTAAATAAGTAATACCGCTAGCGCTTACACTAAAAAACTAACTTCGTTATAGTCTTTATATAATACTATTAAGTAGTTTTTTCTTATTGCGGTTTTACTACTTTACTATTCCCTTTCTATTAAAAGGAAAATCTCTAGTAAGATAGGTAATATAATAGGTATATACTACGAAGTAGTATTGCTTAATTAGGGGTAATAATAATACACTAAAAAGCTAACTTCGTTATAGTCTTCAGAAGGGTAATATAGGGTTAAGGTAAGGTATAAAAGTTAGTTTATAGTATACCTTAGTAGTATCTAGATTTTATAGATTTTTTATCTAACTCTATTCTTCAAACTGATTTTATATATCTATAGTACCTAATTTAGAAATAATTCTTTTATTTCTTATCCCTAAGATTTCTATAGTAGGTCCTATATCTTCTTTAAGCTTAGTAGTACTAAGTTATTTACTATACTAATAGAAAGTCTAATCTAGCTTAGCGGACCTAATAATAAAAAATCGAATTTAGCTTAGTGCGCTTAAAACTAACCCTAAGTCTTAATCTAGCTTAGCGGACCTAATAATAAAAAATCGAATTCGGCTTAGTACGCTTAAAACTAACCCTAAGTCTTAATCTAGCTTAGTAGACCTAATAATAAAAAATCGAATTTAGCTTAGTATGCTTAAAACTAACCCTAAGTCTTAATCTAGCTTAGTAAACCTAATAATAAAAAATCGAATTTAGCTTAGTACGCCTAAAACTAACCCTAAGTCTTAATCTAGCTTAGTAGACCTAATAATAAAAAATCGAATTTAGCTTAGTACGCTTAAAACTAACCCTAAGTCTTAATCTAGCTTAGCAGACCTAATAATAAAAAATTAAATTCAGCTTAGTACGCCTAAAACTAACCCTAAGTCTTAATCTAGCTTAGCGGACCTAATAATAAAAAATCAAATTTAGCTTAGTACGCTTAAAACTAACCCTAAGTCTTAATCTAGCTTAGCGGACCTAATAATAAAAAATCGAATTTAGCTTAGTGCGCTTAAAACTAACCCTAAGTCTTAATCTAGTATAATAGACGACTTAGTAATAGAAAATCTAAGCCTACCTACTAGCTTTATAATATAAACTTTAGTTCTATTTGTTATAGCTCCTAATTCCTCTTTATAGCTTTAAAACTAACTTTCCCTTTAAGATTTATAAAAGGAGTCTTAAATATCCGTATTTATAAATCTAAAATTATTATTTATTTCTAATAGTACTCTTCTTTCTACTAAGGAATTACCTCTATAAGTGCCGTGAGGGGCTATAAGGCTATAAGGGCCGTGAGGGCTATAAGTGCTATAAGGGCCGTGAGGACTATAAGGGCTATAAGGGCCGTGAAGAATATCGCTATAGGTAGATTAGTAGGATTGCTAATAATATAAGATAATATTATAATCGTCTTTCCTATTCTAGGGATATATATAAGAATACCCCTATAAAGAGCTATCTCTATATTCTCTCGCCTTAAGACCTATATAGTAGGTATAACTTAGGGCTATAAAAGGGCGTTAGGGTAGTAGAAGGGTATTGGGGTAATAAGAGAAAGTATATTAGGGCTATAAAAGGGCGTTATAGCTATAAAAGGGCGTTAGGGCCCTAAGAGAAAGTACGTCGGGGCTATAAAAGGGCGTTAGGGTAGTAAAAGGGTATTAGGGCGATAAGAGAAAGTATATTAGGGCTATAAAAGGGCGTTATAGCTATAAAAGGGCGTTAGGGCCCTAAGAGAAAGTACGTTAGGGCTATAAAAGGGCGTTAGGGCGGTAAAAGGGTATTAGGGTAATAAGAGAAAGTACGTCGGGGCTATAAAAGGGCGTTAGGGCGGTAAAAGGGCGTTAGGGCCCTAAAAGGCCTTAAGGACCTCCTAGTAGCGTCTAGCTTTAACGCTATATAAATATATAGCGCTATAGTAATAGGAATATAGTTATATAAGCCGGTTATTATCGACTTAATATACTAGAGTTAGATACTAGCTATCCGCTATATAAGGGTAGCCTTGCGAGTGCCCTAGTATTTAAAGAGGGTGCTCGCGCGGATTAATATATACGTCCTATAGCGTCCGGCTTTAACGCTATATATATATATAGCGCTACGGTAATAGGAATATAGTCGTATAAGCTAGTTATTATCGACTTAATATACTAGAGTTAGATACTAGCTATCCGCTATATAAGGGTAGCCTTGCGAGTACCCTAGTATAGAACTACGAGTAGATAAGGAGCTAAGTACCCTATAGATAGCGTACCTGAAGTTATTATATATAGACGAAGACTATATAATATAGGTATTAATCCGCGCTAGTACCCTCTTTAAATACTTCTAATACCTTTTTTACTAGAAGTATTTAAAGAGCGTCCTAGGGTTAAATAACGCCTATATCGTATAGTCTCTATCTATATATAATAACTTTAGGTATACTATCTATAGGGCACTTAGCTCCTTATCTACTCGTAGTTCTATAATATATTATAATCTATAGACCTCGAGCACTTAGAGGGTTAAGAATATCTTATCTTAATATCTATTAATATATTCCGTAATCTCGTTCTTTATTCGCTTAATAGACCCTATATTTATTAATAAAATAATATAAGCTTGTAGTTAAAATTTTATATACTTAGGGGGAGGAGCTCCTATATCTTTAAATTTTATACTTATAATATCTAGGAACTATATAGCTAAAGATAACTCGTAGTAATATTATACTTTATATTAGTTATATCTATACTATAGAGGATATAAAATAATTATTTAGCTCCTTCTACTAGTAGACCCGTTTAGTCTTTCTAATATTACTTCGGGCGTTTCGCGCTAGACTAAGCCTTATAGGCTAGGCCTTATTTATTTACTTCGCCTACTTATTAATAAGTAGCTAGGGGATATATTAGAGCAGAATATTAATAGCTAGCTACCTATTTTAGCGGCTCGTTTCTATTTAGTTTAATATATACCGGTTCCTTTATAGCAATAGATTATATTATATTAACTCGTAATAAATTATATAGCTTATTATAGTCGGCGTTTAGGTAGTTAATTTTATTAAAAAGGTATCCTAGGTAGAATTTATTATTAGTAAGGTAGGTTATAGTAGTAGGTCCTATACCTCTAGGCGGTAGTCTAGCACCTAAAGAAATAAGATAAGATAAAGTAGAAAGTAGCTAGGCGAGCTAGACTAAAACCTCTAGCTATTTCCTAGGGCTAGCCTAGTGCGAATAGCTTAGAATTATATAAATACTATGAACCCTATATAAGAGGTAGGTATTAGAATCGTTAGAACCTAGGGGATAGATACTAGCTAAATTATTAGGTCTAGTTAACCTACTAATAGAAATTCTAGACCTATTAAGAACCTAGGCTACTAATAAAGTCCTTCTACGTTTTATTAGCCGAGGCGACCTACTAATAGAAATTCTAAACCTATTAAGAAGCTAGGCTGCTAATAAAGTCCTTCTTTATTCCATTAGACTAGGCAATCTACTAATAGAAATCTCGTATATAGTACCTACTACTTCGCTAACCTATAGATAAGACTCCTCTACCTCCTATTAGCCTTACTAACCTCCTAATAAAAACTCCCTATATATTATAAATATTCTTATTCTTTACTCCTTAGATATATATTCTTAGAGTAGTTATAATTTATAACTATATATAAGATTCCTCTCCTTTGAGATTTGCAAAACTGGCCTTAGAACCCTTTAGGTTTATATTTATAAATCTTAAATAGTATTTAATAATAGGATTCTAGCTATAAGAGCTTTAAGCCTAGTTAGTATAAAAAATAGGTTATTTCTTTTATTATAATACGATATATATAGATATAAGAATAATAATAGCTACTAGTATTATAACTACTATTAGAGTAACTAGGGCTATCGGAGTAACTAGGGCTATCGGAGCAACTAGGGTAATTACTAATTTAAGGATAAACTCGTTTTAGGATTAAACTATATATATATAAACTGCTCTATATTATATAAAATAGAAGTAAATACTTAACTTAGGTAGCTATATAGGTATATATTTAAGACTATAATTAGATTATCCCTTAAAACCCTATTACTAGAATTCTAAGAAAATCGCAATATATTATCTAGACCTTAATACTACGTTATAACTAATCTCTCCTAGGAGTTACTAATATAAATATCTTTTTTATTAAGGCAGCTAGCTACTACTCCTTTAACTCTACCTTATTAAGTAACCTAAATTTCAAAGGGATATAGAATATAGCTAGTAAATACTTATCTAGATTCTAGGCTACTTACTAGCTAGCTAGAAGTTCTAAACCCCTAAGACTAAAGGACTAAACCCTAGAGGTCTACCTTAAAAAAAGGTCGCCTATAGAAATTCTAAACTAAAGAAGAGCGGAAAGCAAGCTAGTGAAAAAGATAAAAAGAATATAAGTTAAGATTATACTAATAATTCAATACTACTCTTAAATCCCACTAAGCTATAATATATAAAGAAATAATATCCTCTACTATAAATAAAAGTTAATAGTTTATATATTACTACCCCTATATTCCTAACCTCCTATCCTCTACTAACGAAGCAATCGGCATCGAAGTTCCTCTAATAATTCCAATCCTAGCTATCCCGAACCTACTAAACTAGCCCTTTACTTAGGCCCTACTTCCTTCTAAAGCCCTAGAAGATACTAACCCTTACTTAATAATACCTCCTATATAGAACTTAATATACTTATTGCTAAATAATCCCTTTAACCCTTTAATATAAGGGTTTTTTAAGGAATCTATATATTAACTAGCGTAGCTTAGCGCTATTCTAGACCTAATAGCCCTAGAGAACGCTAGAGAGCAGGAGAACTTTAGAGACTAGCTTAATAACCTTATTAAAGCTATAAATATAAGCCTTAAGGTCTTAGAGGTAGATTTCTACTAAAGGGAGGTAGATATACCTAGTTTAGGAATTTAAGATCTACTTACTAGCTAGTAACTCTATATACTATCTTTACCCTAGCTAGCATAAGATCGCACGCCCTCGTAGCCCTTAGGAAAACTATTAAGCCGTCCTAAGACCTAAAAGGGTAGAGCTAAGTTATAGAGCCTATCTTCTTTAAAAGTATCTTCCTTTTAATAGATTACTTTATCCTTTATAAAGGCTCTAAGCCTAGGTATTAGCCCTAAACGTTCTATAGGTTAGAGGAATAGTCCTTTACTAAATCTACCCCTAACTTATATTTCTATTAGTTTAACCTC
>JAVHLU010002401.1:0-18649 GCA_036785755.1 Colletotrichum ledebouriae
TCTCTAGATAGGATAGATATTAACTTACTAATACTTATAGATATTAATTTATAAACTAGCTTAATAGTTCTTATTAATCTAGAAGAGTTAGATAGAGAGGAAGGATTATTAAAAGAACTAAATATCTAAAATATAGAAAGAAAGAATAACTATAAGAAGTAAAAGAGGGATTATAACTTATAATAACTAGCTAACTTTATAAAATATCTTAACTACCCTAGGTATATAAAACTATCTATATTACCCTACTTAGCCCCTACTACCCTAAGAGATATTATATTTAGCCCTATTAATACCTTAGCGGGATTTAATATTATAAGACCTAAAGGGAACCCTATACTAAATAAAGACGAGCTTATACTAGTAGTCCTATAGTATATATAATAAAACTAAGAATCTATAAATTACTTAATAACTTAGTATAGTAGAGGGTTATCTATTATAACTTTAGCCTAGGTAAAATATTTATTAGACCTTTATAATATATAAGGGAAGCTAATAAGATAAAAGGAGTTAGATAATATAGAGGTTATAGCCCTTTTTATATTTATAATTAAGGGCTACCCTTATAATATCTATACCCTAATCTATAAGCTAGCTTAGTATCCTAGGAAAGAAATTAATAAAGCTTCTATAAAGCTTAAAAGAGAAGAAGCGAAGAATCTCTAGGATATTACTAGGGCTTTCTTCCTACTAAACTATACTAATTATTACTAGGCTGCGATTTCTATAGACTAGTTAACTAGCTATTACTTCTATTATAACTCTATATAGGATTAGAATAGTAATTAGCGCTTTATTAAGGCTATATAGGACCTTAATATATAATATTATAAGATAGGAGCCCCTCTATAACTCTAAAAGCTCCTATTAATTAATATCTATATAATTAATTTAGTTTAGTAGAGGAATAGATTTATATATAGTCTCTAATATATTAATTAAGCTAGAGCTCTAATTTAAGAAGGATTACTATCTCTACGTTTTAGTAGTATAACCTTAAGTAATAGTATATTATTCTCTAACTCTAAAATCCCCTTAGTTATTTAATATATATTTACAATTACTATAGAGTTCTATAACTTAACTATTAATAGTAATATAGCTCTATAAGATACCTTATTAAGCTAAGAAGACTTTAAGAAAGCCCCTTTCTTCCCTTTATACCCTCTTACTCCTTTACTTATAAATAATAATATAGTAGACTTTAGAAATAATAATAATATTACGCTATCTCCTATAATAGATATTCCTTAACCTATTTATAAATTATTAGTATTATCTAGGTCTGCTTTATTTAAAATACTAGATAATAAGCTTAAATACCTTAGATATTAGCTTTAGTTATAGGTCTTATAGACGCTAAGTCGTAGTATAACTATTAAGCTACGCCTAAGAACTATACTTATAAATATACTATTCTATCCTAAGAGGCCTAGTCCTTTAAATAAGTATAACTATAGCTATATAGACTATATCTAGTAGAGGGTTAATTAGTAGGATTAGATCGAGTAGAATACGCCTAAGGGAGTATATTATTATAACTTCCTACGCTTAGTATAATAAGGTAGGTAGTTTTAGCTATACTAAGGATTAAAGTAAGATAAGGAGTATAATAAAAAGGAAGAGGTAGTAAAGCTATTATTAAGATATAACTTATAGTAAAAGATAGTTAAACCTAAGGGACCTTCTTAATAATAAAATCGCCTGCCTAGAAGATATTATTAATAGATTAGATCTATAAATAGAGTTTATTTACTATTTTTATTAAGTAGTTTTATTTATTTTTTAAGACTCTCCTTTATAATATTATAAAGAGTCTTAAGGGGATAATTAGGATAAGATAAGATAGACTTAGCTATATAACTTTTAGAAAACTCCCTTAGCGTATAGACTTATTATAGGGAGACTATAAAGTAGAGCGTAGAGGAGAGGAGTATAATAAAGGAAAAGATAGTATTATTAATATTACTATTAGTACCTTAATAACCCTATACCTCGTTTTTTAGCAATTCCTTAGTAAATCTACGCCTAACTTAGATAATCTCTTTTAATTAGATCTGCGAATTATTCTATATATCTTTTAAGCCTACTCTTAATATTCTTACCTATTTATAAGTAGAGCTATGTTATTTATTATCTTTCTAGTTCCTATCGGTCTAGCCCTTTCTAATACCTATATTCCCCTAATAGGTTCTAACTTATTAGCCTCTAGTTAGGTATTAGTTATAATCCTCTAGTCTATAATATTCTTATTAGCCCTATAATTAATAAGTATAGAACTAGTCTTCTAGCTACTTATAACTTAGACCTATATCATCGCTTTAATATAATATAGCTAGTTACTACCCTATTAAATCGCACGCGTTACTACCTAGTCCTCCTCTAGTTATTTACTAGGGTAGGGTTTCCCTTTATAGTAGGGGTAGCTATACTTCCTATAGTATAGGCACCTTAGTGCGATATAGCCTTTCCTCTTATAACTATAATAGATAACTTTCTTCCTAGTATCTTATAGTAGGTCCTTAGTATTATCTTAGTAGTTATTAGTATTATTATAATCCCTATAGGTCTATCCCTTTAGGGCCTCGGTTTACCCCTCCTAATTAAGGGTTTAGCCCTCTAGTTATTATCCCTTATTATTAGCCCCCCGGTCCCTTACTAGTATATTATATATTTATATATTAACTATAAGTTTAGTATTCCTAGCCCTAGTATTAAAATAAAGCCGCGACGTTAGTAACCCGCTCGCTATAATATAGTACTAGAGCTTAGGGTCTAGCCTAGCTATTATATTAGCTACCTAGATCTCCTCTAGTTATTAATAGGGGCTCTCCGCCTTAATCCCTTTATAGTAATTAATAAAGCTCTAGTATAATTATCTTAGTTACTAGTAGGTCTACTTAAGCTAGGTTTATATACTAAGGGTCCTAGACCCTATATTAGCTATACTATGAGTTAACTAGTCCTTTATTATTACCTAAGTTATATCCTTTACCTTATTATTATAGTTAATAGAGAGGTATAAGGTCTACTACTAATCCCTCTAGATACCTAGTAATAAATAATACCTTTTCTAAGTCTAATATAATCTTATTTATTTTAAATTATATATTAAGGTTAAATATAAGTTAATTAAAGTTAGTCTAGGTACCCTCTTTATACTTAAGTATTAGGAGATACTTCCCTTAAAGCTCTAATTAGTACTTCTTTAGTTTATTACTAATAACTACCTAATAAGTAGTAGGGTTACCTGCTAGGGTTAATAGTTAGCTAGCCCTTAAAGCCTTAAGATATTCCTATTTATACTTTAGCTAACCCTTTTTTTCTTCCTCTTTAATAAGCTAATCTAATTTAGCTTCTATTAATTAACTACTTAGTCCCCTACTAGTACCCTTATTATTATTTTATTTAATAGGTATCTTATCCTAGGTTTAGCTATTTAGTTACTCCTAGCTAGTAGGGGATCCTAATAGTAATACTATATTTATCTCCCTAGTAAACCTATAGGTAGGTATTATATTATTATATATTATACTACTCTAATAGTTTATACCCCTATTAATATAAATAGGGAGAGAGGAATATATTATAAGTAGTGTAGTATAGAGTAATAGAGTTAGTATAGTTAGGTATAGCTAAGGTTAAATATTCTTCTCTAGCCCTCTAGTTTACTAGGTAAGGGCTAGAGGACTTATCTAGGGGTTACCTAGTGCCTCCCTATAGCCCCTAACTCCTACGGACTTCTCTAACTTAGCCCGCTAAGCCCTTTTCCCTGCGACATTATCCTAGCTTGTGACGCTAGGCCCTTCTGTTCTCTCAAACTTTGAGGGTCTATCGCATGGCGTCATGGGTTATGCACTGCGGCGTCGAGTTCAAGACTTCTGGCATTTTCGTGTAAAGCAGGCGATATTTGCAAGAAACATTCGAGGCTAGATGATCCTGCTTTGTAACCACCTAATTCATCAGACTCGCACGTATTCTGTCCTCTCTACTGATAATTGAGCTTTGCGTGGCTTAGTGGCATAACACTCTCTCGCCCAGGTGCAAGTGCCTCCCCCAGCTACTCACCTTGAAGTTGCTGCTTTTAAGCGGCAAAGTGATGCCTGATACGATTTTTGAGGTGAGCAAGGCGAGCAACGGGTGAGCAGGGATAGTGCGGCGAAGTCGTGTTAGTGCAAACGCCAGCGCTCAACAGCCAACCCATATCTGTTTACTGAACCTAAGAGCGGGTTACACAGCAGGTGGAAAACCAGGACCTGAAGACAGACACCTCAAATGGAAGCAATAAAACACAAAGTTCCTAAAAGCCCCCCAGCTTCTCGCCTTGCATTTTGCATGCACTCATTCACCCCGCCCAACACCGACAGCATAGCTCAGTTCCATTGCAACAACCATCACAATGAGCCAAGCCCTAGAGAAATATATCGCTGCGGCGAAAGCAAATGGGTACGAGAGAGGCGCCCATCGCGAGCGAGATGAGCAGACGAACCTCGAGAAATATGTGCGAAACACGAGGCAGATGCATCGGCCAGTCTTGAAGCGTTATGTGACGTGAGTATGGTTCATTTTCAGAAGCTCGGCTATGCAATAAAAGGCAGTACTTATTTGCCTCTTAATAACTAATAGGTAGTATACTTTAAATTAAAATCTACTAATAAATAGCGATCCCTAATTAGATATAATTATTTCTAGAAGTCTAAATATAAGGAACATATATTTAGTTAGTAATATAGCTAACCTATTAGCTATAAGTAACTCCCTAGTAGGGATATATAGGGAGTATTTTATAAGTTAATAAATAATAATAAGAATATTGCTATAAGGCTTATTTCCTATTATAAGTAATAGGAGTAGTTTAGTAATTAAGTTAATTAATATTTATTAGAAAGGCCTAGTAAGTGCTAGTAGGGGTGTACGTTTATTATATAGGAAGTAGTATCTTAGTTTTATATATTAATATATTATATAAATCTTTATATATTTCTTTATATTACCTTTTTATATATTCTAGAAAAACGATATTTTAAACCTCTATAATATCTTAGTAACCCCTAAGTAACCTCTAGGTAGTTTATTATAAAATACTCCAAGAACTTTATTCTAAAGTAAGTAAATATTAGAGATATATAAGCCCTCTTAATATCTTAGAATACTTAAGTTATTTAGTAATTATTTTATCTTATATTATTCTTATATTTTACTAACAGAAAAAGGATCTTTTTATTAAGCTTTCTTAACTTATTCATAGAATAAGGATATAAGTTATTCTAAGGAGGTATTCAACAGCTAAGTACCCTATTATTATCTAGTACTTACCCTTTAAATAATAGCCTTATGAAGATATTATCAAAAGTCTTATAGAAGTATATCCCTAGCTTTATCAATCTCTATATCCCCTAGGGTATAGTTAAGTCTTATTACGGGCTACGCCCGGGTTAAGCCTACCTGGGCTTCTGCCTAGGTTTACTACCTTAAGGAGCTACCTAGGGCCTACCTAGGGCCTACCTAGTTATTCCCTATAGACTAGCGAAATCCCTACTAGAGAGGAAAACTTCCCCTTTTTCCTCTTTAGCTTAAATAAATGGTATTATAGCAACCTTATATTAAATAAACTTAGGTCTAACCCCTTATATATTTAAGCTTATTACTATAATAATAATAATAAGTTAAGCGCTACTCCCTACTAATTAGTAAGATAGTTAATAGTAATATAGCTAAAACTTAAGATAAGCTATTATAAGCTAATTTAGTAGTAGTAATAAAGTCCCTCTAGTAATAGTTATAGGAGGTTAAGTAGGGGAATAGCTAATACGTAGCTATATAAACCCCTATAAGTACTATTAGTAAGGTATTAGTAATACCTAGTATAGTATACTAGAAGCTACTACCCCTACCCCCGAAGTTTTTAAGTAAGTAGAAGGAATATACTACCTAGGTATAGTAGATAAGGTATAAGATTATTATAAATAGGGCGTTCTATATTATAGATATAGAGGTATAATACCTTATTAACTCCTACTTAGATATTATAGCCTAGTAAGTAGTCTCTACTTTCTATAGAGCTAGGGGGGGTAGGGGGAAATATAACCCTAAGGACTTTATAGCTTACCTAGACTAGATATATAAAGACCTAAATATCTAGTTATAAGCTATAGCTTAACTATAGACCCTCTAGTAGAAAGAGAACGAATCCCTAGTAACCTTTTTATTAAGATTTAAATAAATACTAGCTAATATAAGTAATATAAACTAGCCTAGCTAAGTCTAGATCTTACTTCTAGAGGCTTCCCTTACCCCTAGGCTAAGGGACTAGCTAATTACTATTAACCTACTAGCTAATTATAGTAGCTAGCTCTTAAAGGTCTAGAGTATTATATAGAAAATAGAGCGCTAGAAGGTTACTAGTAACTACCTAATAACTTACTAGAGACTTATTACTAAGGATACTAAGGGGTATATTTATATAACTAGAGTAGTATACGTTTTATAAGTTAAGGAAGTAAGATATTATAACTATTAAAACTCTAGATCCTCCTTAGGTATCTCCCCAGTATAATACTAGTAACCTTAGAAGGGCACGAGGGACCCCTATACTTATTATACTTATAGAACTAGAGGCTATATTACTTAGCGCTACCCTAATAAGGAGGATTAGCTACGTAGGGTTATGAAAGTAAAGACCTTAAAAGAAGAAATAATATACTATAAGGTTATAAATAACTACTAGGTAGTAACTAACTCCTTAGAGGAAGATAAGGAGTTAGGAAAAGACTAACTCTAGAGCGAAATTAGGCCCTAGAGCTTATTAAGGAGGAGATATTAGGTTAAGAAGAATATAAATAGGAATAACTAGCTAATAATAAGCTTATTATTATTTAAGTTAGAGTTAATAGAGGATATCTAGCTTATACCTTAGTAAATACTAGGAGTAATACTTATATAATAATTAACTTATCCCTAGCCTAATATCTCTACTTTCTATATATTAAGAAGAGATACTAACTTATAAGAGGGTATATACTTAGTAGACTATTATTAAGTAATACGCTAGGTATAGTAGCGTTTAACTTAGAAATAAGTAGCTATACCTAGTATATTTTTATATATATAGTTAATAGCCTAGACCTTCATATCTTCTTAGGGCGCCCTTAGATAGAATAGAGCTAAGTTATTTATAATATTATAACTTACTAAGTATATTATAGGAGGGGATAAGTTAGGCTATATCTAAAGGATTAAGAAGAAACTCCCCTTATAAAGGAAATACGGGTTACGAGGTTCTTTAATATACTCTCGTTCTCTAAAGTCTACTAATGCCTAGTGAGATAATAGGGTAAGTATTAAGAGGGTATTAAAAAAGTACTAGTATAAGCTATTAGCTTATCTAATATTAAGAAAGCCTTAAACCTAAGACTAAAGGAGGATTAATAATACTATTTACTAGACTAGGTTTTAAGGGAGTTTCCTAACCTATTTAACCCTAATAAGGCTTACTTATTACCCCCTAGGTAACTAGGGGTAAATTATTAGATTAACCTTATACTAAGATTAGATAGGAGGGAGCTATTACTCCCCTAGGGCCCCCTTTATAGTATATTAAGAGAAGAGCTACTAGTACTAAAAAAGACTTTATAAGACCTCCTAGATAAGGGGTTTATTAGGGCTAGTAGCTTACCTACTAGGGTACTAGTACTCTTTATAAGGAAGCTTAGTAAGGGGATTTGCTTTTATATTAACTATAAAGCCCTTAATATAAGTATAAAGAAAGATTATTACCCTCTCTTATTAATCTCTAAGATACTATACTAAGTAAATATAGCTAAGTAGTATACTAAGCTAGATATAGTAGTAGCCTTCTATAAGCTAAGGGTAGTAGAGGAGTATTAAGAGAGAACTATATTCTATACCTAGTATAGGTTATTTAAGTAAGTAATTTACTTATTTAGCCTAACTAGCGCCCCTACTAGCTTCTAGTAATATATTAATAATACCCTATAGGACTTTCTTAATAACTTTATTACTACTTATATAAATAATATATTAATTTACTTAGATAGAACGAGGGAAGATTATAAGAAGAAGGTCTAAGAGGTCCTCGAGAGGCTAGCTAATATAAGCCTAAACCTTAACCCTATAAAGTACGAATTCTTAGTTAAGAGGGTTAAGTATATAGGGTTTATTATAATAGTAGGAGAGGGTCTCTCCTATAACCCTAAGAAACTCTAGGTAATTACTAAGTAATTACCCCTACCTCCCTAAAGGGGGTCTAGAGCTTCCTAGGGTTTATGAACTATTATAATATATTTATACTAGAATATAGGGATATTATTAGACTACTTATACTACTTATTAGGAAGAATATAATATTCTAATAGGGAGATAATTAAGAATAAGCCTTCTTATATCTTAAGTAGCTTTTTAGTACCTAGCTAGTACTCTACTAGTTTAGTCTAGAGGATAAGATTATTATTAAAACTAATTATTTAGGATTCGTATTAGGAGGGGTATTCTTATAAGTTAACCTAGAGAGTACCTAGCGCCCTATAGCGTTCTACTCCTAGAAGCTCTCGCTTATAGAATATAACTACTTTATTTATAATAAGGAGCTCCTAGGAGCCCTTTCTTATTTATATATATAGAGAGCAGAGCTATATAATATAACTACTTTTAAAATACTAACTAATTACTAGGGGCTTAAATACTTTATAAAGAAGTAATACCTTATAGAGCGCTAGAGATAGTAAGTAGAGGAGCTATCTTAGTATAGTTTTACTCTTAAATACTACTCTATTAGGGAAGTAGTAGCCCCTAATACCCTCTCTTAGAGGGAATAGGATATATTATAAGAGTAGGATAATAAGTAGAAGTAGGGGAGGGTCTTATAGCTAATACTAAACCGCGCCTACCCCCGCGGGGACCTTATAGTTAGCCCCCTAGTAAGGAGAAGTTAGAAGGGCTATACTAATATCCTAGATATTATAGTCTTTAATAGTAACCCTAAACTATAGGCGCTATAGCTAGAAATTATAAAGAAGTATATAATATATAAAGCTATTTACTATATAGTTACTTATTAGCTTTAGAGCTTTTTACTAGATATAAAGGCTAAGGTTTAAATTAGTAAGTATAATATTAATAGTTAGAGGAGGCTAACGTTTAGGGGGAGGCTATAGGTACTTAGCGGGGAGGATAATAATAACTTACTAGGGGAGCTCTATATAAAGATTATCTAATAGAGCTATAACTTAAGTATAACTACTTATTTAGGCTATAATAGTACGCTAGAAATAGTAAGCTAGTAGTTCTATTAGCTAGGATAATTATAAATAGTATAGAGATTTATAAGGAACTATAATATCTATAGAGGGATATATATCTAGAGGTAAGCTAAGAGGGGCTTCCTTAAGCCCCTACTAATACCTACTTAGTTATACTTAGACCTCTTAATAGATTTTATTATAAACTTACTACTTATAAAGGATAATACTAGCTAATACCTATAGGTTATAATAAATAGGCTAGGTAAGTTAGTAATATTAGAGGAGATAGGTATTATAGAAATAGAAGCTTATACTTACTAGTTCCTTACCTCCTACTTCTAGTTCTATAGGTTCTTATATAGTATTATTAGTAATTAAGGGTTTAATTAGGTAAGCTACTTCTAGGCTAAATTCTACTCCTTTATTAGTATAAGGAGGCTATTAAGTATTACTTATTACTTATAGACTAATAGTAATACTAAGAAATAGAACTAGGAGATATAAGCTATCCTATATATATTTATAACCTAGGTATAGGATAACTAGGGGTAGCTCCTACTTATTACTTAGCTAGTATATTATAATAGGGTTAGTAATATAACTAGGCTCTTACTATTCTTCTTAGAATATAGGTATTATACTAACCCTATACTTATAGCGGATAATATAATAGAGGAAGTCCCCTCTAGGGATATAATAGCTACCCTCCTAGTAATAAGATAATAGGAGGTAGTAGACTTTATTTAAGTAAGTATTATAGCTACTTAGTAGTATAGCGAGGAGAATACGAACTCGTATAGGATACTTATAGAGGAGTACTAGGTAGGTAATAAGGTCTAGGTTTAATAGCTAACTATAAGAGCCCTCGGCTTAGTAAGAAGCTATTATAGTTATATTATAAATATACTATAGTTAGAGTCCTAAGCTTATATATTATTAAGTTAGACGTGCTTAGTAATATCTACCTAAGGTTCTATATAAACCTCCTCTAGAGGGTACTAGAGGATCCCTTATTTATATAAGTAAGGATAGACCCCTAGCTACTACTAATTATAACTAATAATAGTAGATTTAAGTAGTATATAGAGGAGAAATATATAGTATAATAGAAAGTAGTTAGGCGAGGGCGGAGACGCGAGGTCCTAGTTAAGTAGGAGGGGTATATAGAGCCTATCTAGGAGCCTATAGAGGCTATTATAGAGACTACTATAGTAGATAGGTATAAAGCCCTATATAGACTAGTTATAAATAATAATAGTAACCTAGCTTATACCTAGGGGGGAGCTAGCTAGGAGGGGGGATAGTATTATAGGCTATACCTAGGTTAAGCTTACTTAGGCTTCTACCTAGGTTTACTACTTTAAGGAGCTACCTAGGGCTTACCTAGGGCTTACCTAGTTATTCCCTATAGACTAGTGAAATCTCTACTAGAGAGGAAAACTTCCTCTTTTTCCTCTTTAGCTTAAATAAATAGTATTACGGCGACCTTATGTTAAATAAACTCGGGTCTAACCCCTCGTAAGTCTCTATAAGAGGCTATTAGCTCTATTATAGTAATTTAGCTTATATTTAATTTTAAAGTTAAATATTAATAGGTCTTATAATAGCTAAGCTTAGTAGCTACTAAGTATCTTCTTATTAATAAGATATTAGTAGCTTAGGTAGTTAGTAATAAACTAGATATAATACTAAGAGTAAAGTAACTAGTACTACGATCTTATTACTACCTTATAAATAAGTAATAAGTTTGCTTCTAGTATACTATATTATAGCTATATACCCTTAAGCCTCTAAGATATTAATACTACTAGTCTCTATATATCCCCCTCTAACTAACTTAGTATTACCCTAATTATAAGTCTAATATATTAACTTTAACCTAAATTAGGAGTATAGGGTTAAAGTAATATAGAATAAGTACCTTTATAAATAAAGCGCGGAGTTAGTAAAAAGTAACTAGTGCCTCCCTAGCTATTACTAGCTAACCCTTAGTTATATTAGTAAGCTAATTAATAAGGGGCCTATAGATCTTAGAGTAATCCCACAAGAGGCTTTGCTAAAGTGGTGTATTCGATAGCTG
Source organism: Colletotrichum ledebouriae (assembly GCA_036785755.1). NCBI lineage: Eukaryota > Fungi > Ascomycota > Sordariomycetes > Glomerellales > Glomerellaceae > Colletotrichum > Colletotrichum ledebouriae. Next base: position 11,344 of record JAVHLU010002401.1, read on the forward strand.
GCCAGTGCATCGAGCATTACATTTCCGATAGTTTGTGATGGAAGGACGCATATGTGTAATGCCGCAGCGTAAGTTCAAGAATTCGCTGTATATAATACCATTTAGTCTCCTGGTATTTCAACTCTTGAAAGTACATTGACTTGCACTGGTGAACGCCAGGAAAGAATTGGCGCTGCATACAATATGGTATGTTAGCACCACCATTGTCGAAGCGTGCCGCAAGACTGCTTCCACAACCTATTTACTTGCTCATTATCAAAGACCCATGAAGTCGAATCTACCTTTATCTGGGGAGAGAAATCGAGGATAAGGCTGTACGCGACAGAGTCAGCAGGATGAGTCCCTCCCTCCCCTTCCCGTTGTGCACTGATCGCTGCCAGACATTTCTTTCCGTTTCCTGGGTCGTGTTCTTCCAGTCCAAATCTCCCTCTCGCATCGTCATGGAGTTATCCTCCGCGTGTCGAGTGAATCAGCCTAGAAATGCAATGAGCCCCGATTTTGGACAGGGGTGCGACACCGACGTTTTTGGGCGGACTGAGTGTATGCCTAAGATATTGATTCGCTGCATCATCCTGCACGTAAGACGGATCTGAGCTCAGCTGACCTCCTCAACTTAGCCACTCCATCCATTTGCAGCTGTAGTGGGTACCTACAGTAAGCAGTGACCCATTCCAGGATGGCTCTGCAATTACTTGCCAGGACAGACACTACATAGTTTCGCTTTGCAATCGAATATTCGATTCCCAATCACAATTTTTAAAATGAGTCATTCCTGGGACCAGTTTCGCCAGCAATGGCGCCAGCCAGGTGACATATTATCTATTCTCATGGTTCTTGGTGGCGATATCGTCGGCCGAGGTCTAGCTCAATTGGCTGGGGCGGGATTGGCGCCGGTCGCGTTCTCCTTTAGTGAGAAACTCGATATTTGAACCACTGGCTCTCCATGTTCTAACTTGTACGCAACATCAGGTTGGGTGGTGTTGAGAAACGTCCCATAGGGCCATATTTATAGTTACTAAAGAGCTTGTTCTATTATAACGAGAGTAGCTATAACGTGCTTACTTATAACTATAATTAGAGGAATAACCCCTAGGAAAAGGTCGCTCTAGAGCTAATATTAGTTATATACTACGCTAGGAATAAGTAATACTAAAGGTATTATAATATACCCCACTAGATATAGCAGCAGCTAGAAAAGTACCTAACTATATAGTATTCCTTAAAATACCTAAATATAAAGTAATCTATTTATAAATAACCTATTAATAAGCCTATTAAAAAAGAGATAATAAAGTAAAGTTATTTATATTAGGTATAAGCGTAGTATAAATAGTTATAGTTTTCTACCTTTATAACTATTGCTATTATTATTATAATACCTTTCATTTACTAACTCTTATTAATAGTAATAGAATCCGTTATCTCTTATTTGCTTAAGTAGGGTAGCTACTATTATATTAATTCTAAATAAAATAACCTAGCTACCCTCCTATCTTCTTAACTCTTCTCTATATATAATATAATAACTATATATATATCTAACTTTAGTTCTAATAATAACCTTATTGCGCGCGCGTATATATAATTATATTACGCGACGATCTTAAAGCTATTATAATATACTAATATATTTATAAATACCTCCTAAAAAAAGACTAGTTAGGCTATAGCCCTTAAGAAGGCGCGCGCTACTAAAAGTAAGAATAAAGCTAGGGGTAGAGGGGTATACTCTCCTCCCCTAGAGAGTAATAATAAGGTCGCGCGTATATTATTCCTTCTTATTATTAATATATAATATACTAATATATTATATAGTAAGTAGAAGGAAGTAGAACTAACTTATAGAGGGTAGCTCTAAGGGTAAGGGTTTATAGCTTAAAAAGCCCTAGGGTTACTCTCCTAGGTAGTTTAAGAGGATAGCTCCTAATAGGTTATACTCCCTTTATTACTATAACTAGATACTAGAATATTACTAACCTTATTATTATTATAATCCCTAAGGAGATAGATAAGGAGGAGGGTATTAATAAGAGTAGTTTAGAGCCCCCTCTTAGCCCTCCTCCCCCTAGTAGAGGTATAGAGGCGGAGTAAGTACCCCTATTTAATAAGCGCTATTTTTAATATATTTTAAGCGAGCTCTTAGGCTTATTAGATAGAAAGTACTCGCTTAATATAGCAGGTAAGTATAACTACTATTATAAAAGTAAGGTACCTTATTAATAGATAAGCGCCCCTATTACTATTATAGCCTACTAATATACTAAAGCTAAGACTTTAGATAACCTAGTAGTTAGAAAGGTAAGGTTCTATATATACTTCGTTTCTATAACTATTTCTAATATAACCTATAAACCCTTACTTATTAGAGAGCTACGCTCTATAAGGCTATTACTACCTAGAAGGAGGAGATCGTAGTAATAAAGAAGGGTAGTAATAATAAGGGTTTAGGTAGGGCTTTTAAGGTAATAAGTAGCTCTAGTATATATAGCGTTATAGCTCTATCTCCCGCCCTAATTCTATTTAGAACCCTAGTAGTTAGCATAGGTATACCTATACCTTATCCGCCTACTAGCGATATAGCTACTATAATATACTATACAATTAATAGTCTTATTAGTAAGTATTTACTAGAGGTATTACTACTCTTATATAATATCCTAATAGATTAACATAAGTAAATCCTCTAAGGTTAAGTAGTAGAAAATTAGCGTTTTAGGGTAGCCCTTTAGGGTATATTATATTCCTTTTACTCCTATAGAAGTAACTTTAAGCTCCCTAGCTAGTAAGCTATAAATTAATTAGAAATTAGACGCTACTAGCCCTCTAATACTTATTTAGAGCGTCCCTTGTTTATTATAATTATTCTCTATATATCCTTTAGATTAAGGAGCGAATAAAACTATTCCAATTTCTTATAATTAAGAACCTTTATAAGACTATTAGCTAGTATCTTATTTATTAGTATATATACTATAGTAAATAATTCTCTAGCGTATTCTTCTTATAGCTATATATTTTAAATATTAATATACTATAGTTTAGTTAAGATCTATTCCTTCTTACTTATTATAAAACGAATTATTTATTAAGTATTATAATAAATCTTCTAGATATCGCTAAGTTTGAGAGTAATATCCCTAAATAGCCTCTAAAGAGCGATTATCTCCTTAGTAGTATATTTAAGGCTTAGAAGCTCTACTTCTATTATTAATATTATAACTATAGCTTATTAAGTAGCTTTCTACTAGATCGGTCCTCTAAAGAGCGAGATTATATACTTTTAAGTTCACCTCTATATCTCCTTATTATCTATAAATAAAGTATTACTTATAATTAGTAATACCTATCTACCCCCTAAGTTATTAAAGTATATTATAAGGTAATAAATATAATATAGGTATTATATAACCTAGTTAGTAGTAGTATAATAATAAGGAGTAGGGTTTATTAGGAATCTCAAGAGTAGGGAATATATAAAAGTAATATTAGGTTAGATTATAATAGTAATATAGAGTATAGAGCTAATCCTCTCTTAGAAACTCTTTACTTCTAATAGCGTTATTACTATTTTACTCTTTAGGAGTAGTAGGTTTAGAAGGGGGGTTACTAGTGCTCTTAAGTTAAGTAAATTAAACTTCTTTATAACCCGCTCAATATATTAGTTATAAGAAAGGTATATCTTTTATATAGCTTAGTTATAAATAACTCTAATTCTAAGATCGTATTTAACTAGGCCTTATTCCATTAGCTTATATACTTCCTTTAGGCTAGTAATTACTCTTTATATTACTTCTTTATAGTTCCTATAAAATAGGATAAGGAAGTTATTTATATAGAAGATAATAAGGAGCCTCTTCTTAGTTAACTAAAAGAGATATAGGTCTTTATTTATAAGTATAAGGCCTAGATACTAAAGGGTTAAGGAGAACTCCTTATACTAGAGTAGTAGCGCGTCCCTTAGCTTATAGAGCGCGTAATATAGTTTAATATACTTTCTAGGCTACTTAAAGCCGTCTAGTAACTTTTAAATAATTAGGTCTTTATTTAGGTCCCGAGAGGTATTTAGGAATATATTAATAACGTTAAATTATTTAACTTCGAGGTTAAATTATATAGTAATTACTATCGCTACCCTAAAGGTATAAGTAGCAAGGGTTACTATATAAGTCTATTTAAGGGGCGACTTCTCTTACTAATCGCCTTATATATAGATCCTTACTTTATACTAGTTAAGGATATTATCCTTATTAAATTTATAAGTAAATACCTACTTTAAAGGGATTAGTCTCTTTATTATTATCTCTTAATTAATTATAGGCTATATATCTATTGATTATAATCTACCTATCTTAACCTTAGCTATTTCTTCAAAGCGAGTTTAGAGCGCTTATAGGAGGTTTAAAAGTTCCTCCTACGAGCGAGGTAGCTTAATAAGGTTATTAATAGTAAGATATTTATAGATTATTATAGTTACATAAGCAGGCTTTACGCTATAAATAGTAGTATAAATATAGCTAGAGAGCGTATAATACCCTATATTAGCTTTTAAAAAGGCTTTCTACTAATTAGGTATAAAAGTCTTAAAGAAGCTAGATACCCGCTCCTACTCTATATAATATTAGAGTAAAAACTAATAACTAGAGCGGGATTTGCTTTTTATTATTCCTAGTTATAAGTTACTAAGTAGTAGATTATATAGTTATTAGCTTTAATAAGTTTACCTATAGCCCTCTTAGTAATATACTTAGTTAGACCTCCGTTTAGTATTAGCCCTCTCCTCTCTATCCTAGTATAGCTATACTAGTAGATTTAAGGGCCTCCTATCTAAAGGTTTAACCTTATTACTCTTACCTATTTTAGAAATATATTATAAAGCGGGTAGTAATTTAACTATAATATAGGCCTTAATCCGTTCCCCTTTAGAATTAACTTCCCTAATAGCTTTATATATATAGTTTATTTCTAGTATATATACTATACCTATTACTCTATTTATTAGGGCTGGGCTTTTATCTAGCTCTAGTATAGGATTAGGGGATAATAGCTACCCCTCTTTTTAACTTACCTATCCCTTTAGAAGTTCTAGGATTCTTCTATTTAGAGACTTAGTTATAAGAACGAGGGTTAGTATTAGAAAAGAGCTAGAACCGATAGGAACTAGAAAGATAATAAATAATATAGCTCTACCTATAAATAGGTAAGAATATTAAGAGTAGGCTTAAAAGATATATAGAATAATTCGTAGATCTAATTAAAAGAGATTATCTAAATTAGGCGCGGATTTGCTAAGAAAATACTAAAAAACGAGGTATATAGTTATTAAGGTACTAATTATAATAATAATAATACTATCTTTTCCTCTACTACGCTCCTCTCCTCTACGCTCTACTCTATAGTTTCCCTATAATAGGTCTATATACTAAGGGACCTTTCTAAAAGTTATATAGCTAAGTCTATCCTATCTTATATTAATTATCCCCTTAAGACTTTTTATAATATTATAAAAAGGGGTTTTAAAAAAATAAATAAAACTACTTTATAGAAATAGTAAATAAACTCTATTTATAGATCTAATCTATTAATAATATCTTCTAAGCGGGTAATCTTAGTATTAAGAAGGTCCCTTAGGTTTAACTATCTTTTACTATAGGTTATATCTTAATAATAGCCTTATTACCTCTTTCTTTTTATTATACTCCTTATCTTACTCTAATCCTTAGTATAGCTAAAACTACCTGCCTTATTATACTAAGTATGAGAAGTTATAATAATATACTCCCTTAGGCGTGTTCTACTTAATTTAATCCTATTAGTTAACCCTCTACTAGATATAGTCTATATAGCTATAGTTATACTTATTTAAAGGACTAGGCCTCTTAGGATATAATAATATATCTATAAGTATAGTTCTTAAGTATAGCTTAATAGTTATACTGCGATTTAGCGTCTATAAGACCTATAATTAAAGCTAATATCTAAGGTATTTAAGTATATTATCTAGTATTTTAGATAAGGTAGACCTAGATAATACTAATAATCTATAAATAGGTTAAGGAATATCTACTATAGGAGATAGTATAATATTATTATTATTTCTAAAGTCTATTATATTATTATCTATAAGTAAAGGAGTAAGAAAGTATAAAGGGAAGAAAGGTATTTTCTTAAAGTCTTCTTAGCTTAATAGGGTATCTTATAGAGCTATACTACTATTAATAGTTAAGTTATAGAACTCTATAGTAATTATAGATATATATTAAGTAACTAAGGGGATTTTAGAGTTAGAGAATAATATATTATTACTTAAGGCTATATTATTAAAATATAGAGATAGTAATCCTTCTCGAATTAGAGCTCTAGCTTATTTAATATATTAGAGACTATATATAAATCTATCCCTCTATTAAACTAAATTAACTATGTAGGTATTAATTAATAGGAACTTTTAGAGTTATAGAGGGGCTCCTATCTTATAATACTATATATTAAGGTCCTATATAGCCTTAACGAAGCGCTAATTGCTATTCTAGTTCTATATAGAGTTATAATAGAAGTAATAGCTAGTTAACTAATTTATAGAAATCGCAGCCTAGTAATAATTACTATAGTTTAATAGAAAGAAAGCCCTAGTAATATCCTAGAGATTCTTTACCTCTTCTCTTTTAAGCTCTATAGAAGCCTTATTAATTTCTTTCCTAGGTTACTAAGCTAGCTTATAGATTAGGGTATAGATATTATAAGGGTAGCCCTTAATTATAAATATAAAAAGGGCTATAACCTCTAAATTATCTAACTCCTCTTATCTTATTAGCTTCCCTTATATATTATAAAGATCTAATGAATATTCTACCTAAGCTAAAGTTATAATAGATAACCCTCTATTATACTAGGTTATTAAGTAATTTATAGATTATTAGTTCTATTATATATACTATAGGACTACTAGTATAGGCTTATCTTTACTTAGTATAGGGTTCCCTTTAGGTCTTATAGTATTAAATCCTACTAAGGTATTTATAAGGCTAAATATAATATCTCTTAGGGTAATAGGGGCTAGGTAGGGTAATATAAATAGTTTTATAAACCTAGAGTAGTTAAGATATTTTATAAAATTAGCTAGTTATTATAAGTTATAATCCCTCTTTTACGTCTTATAGTTATTCTTTCTTTCTATATTTCAGATATTTAGTTCTTTTAATAATCCTTCCTCTCTATCTAACTCTTCTAGATTAATAAGAACTATTAAGCTAGTTTATAAATTAATATCTATAAGTATTAGTAAGTTAATATCTATCCTATCTAGAGA
>JAVHLU010002402.1:0-18636 GCA_036785755.1 Colletotrichum ledebouriae
CATCCCATTCATCCCATTCATCCCATTCATCCCATTCATCCCATTCATCCCATTCATCCCATTCATCCCATTCATCCCATTCATCCCATTCATCCCATTCATCCCATTCATCCCATTCATCCCATTCATCCCATTCGTGACCATGCAAGGGTAGGAAGAGGACTAGCCAATCGAGAGGTCGCAGCGGGTGCGTGCCGAAACAAAAAGTAGCAAGCAAACAAAACGGCCAACTGCGCGGGGACTTAAGCCTAAGAGGCCAACCCAGAATCGCAACGTCTCAGTCGTGGAAAATAGCAGTGCCGGGTATGCGACCTGCAATTCGCCAGACACCTAGCTCTCTCCGGCCCAGCCCCCTGCCCAGCCCCCGGCCCTCGCCCTCGCCCCCCGTGGACGACCGCCAACAACTGCAAGTCCACCAGGCCCAGGTCCTGTCGAATCGTACGGTATGGGGTGCAAAAATGATGGTGTATTGAGTGTGTACAGTGTAGCTATCTGGAAATCTCTGCGCATGGATCCACGCGTTATTTACGCCCAAAAGTGGCTAATGTGGGTGTCGCGCCATTGCGCCACAGTTGCTGCTGCTTTTACGCGCACTTGGCGCGTCACTGCGTACGCCAAGGGGTTGATTTGACAGGTCCCATCGCTAGGCCCATCGTCGTCGTCGTCGCCATCTCCACCGCCCATATCCACGTCTCCGTCCCCATCTCTCGAAAGCCCCCCCTCCTTCTGGCGGGCAGCCCTCGCCTTTGCATTCCCCGAACCGATTGACCAGAAGTACGATATTTCTCTCTGCTTCCATAAGGAATGGCTCCTTAAAGCAAACGCTGCCGGCCCCTACACGCTACACTTCTATGACGACAACTCCGTCGTTATCTCCAGCGGTTTGGATCTTAACGGCCATGCCAACGACAACAACCCAGACCATGCTAACCATAGGACCGGCCGCACCTTCGCGGTGAGCCTCATCCGAGTCCCCCATAGCCGCAGGGATTGCGCCCCAGACCAAGACCATGACCTCATCCTGACCCCAGTTGACGAGCAGCCTGGACGGTCACCAGGCTCTGCAAGGTCCACCTTCACCTATATACTCATGGCCATCTTCGTGGCCATCCTCTCCGTCGCGATTGCCCTGTACGCCTTGTCTCTGGGTGGTGTCGTGCAGTCTTCTGGCTGCATGATAGACTCTCCAGCTACAACAGCCGGCAGACGCAGCGGCACCATCAACACGCAAGCAACACTTGCTCGCATACCTCAAGCCACTGGTGCTGCGGGTTCTCCCCCTCAAGTTCCATCACCACCAACACGACAACCACCACGGAACCTGCGATATCTAGTGGCCTACTGAGGCGCTCATGGCCTACACATCCACTGTCAGAGAGCTGCACACGCTCGCTCGGCACGGCTCGACAATCCCCAAGAGCCGTGCGCCACCCTCGCCCGTCACGCCCATATAGCTGCTCGCCAGCTACAGGAAGTCGTCCGTGTCGTTTTCGAGTCATGGGAGGCTGATCTCGCCCTTCTACTGATCGATATTGACGACGCCCTCGAACCCCCTTCCGCCACACCCTCGACGACGCCCCCACGGCCCTACCCATGGCGCAACGAAACGGAGGACACCCTAGTCTGTGTGTTGGTCAGCTGGCTGCACGACTCCAATACCACCATGGAGATATGGGCGGCGCAGCTGGTCGCCCTGGAGCACCACCTCCACGAGACGCAGATATGGGACAAGATGGTCATCAACATGCTCCTCGACTGCGTCGACGTGGACCTCGGATCAGACCAGAGGGGGGGCTGGTGGAGCGAGGACATCTCAGGGCTAATGGGGGTGGGTAATAAAGGTTTGGCCTTTGGGCCCTGCTGATGCGATGCTAGGTGAGGATTTGGACGAGACGCCTGGGGAGACGTTTAAAGCGGATTGCTGGGGTTACAGTGAGTAGAACACTATCTTGACTATAACTAAGGCTGTTACTAGAAGACCTTCACCCATATCACCACTAAAGATTATCTGATTGTAGATATTAATAAGAGACTGGGATGTGACTGACGGTAACGCCCACCTCACTGCACCCTGAATTGCAATGCACCTCCCTTCTGCAACTTGGCAAAGGAAAATAATATGTACTGACCGTTGGTCCCCAGACACGATCAAGGGAGAAGCAAAGGTTATCTTTGGTACGTTCTGACTGCCTCGCTGCGGGTTGAGAACGGCGGCTGGAACGTCGGGTACCTCCCTCCCATTGGATCAGGTCAGGTCCCTGCGGTCCTCGGGACGGGCGTTTGGTTTTTACGGGTGAGAGCTTGTCGGGAAAAACCAGGAGCCAAGGAAAGCCCCCTGCTGTGAGTGTGAGTCGCGTGATGCAGGCAATCACTACATCTCCTCCAGCATCTCAAATATTAGCGCGACAAGGGTCCCACTGTTACTCCCCTATGCGATTCAGCCTACCCTGGTAACAGTAGGCTCCCAGCCACGCTAATATATAAGATGCTGGAGGAGGTGTAAGCCACAGCCCGTAGTCCACAGTAACACCCAGCCACACTACCTAGGTACTGCAGCTCGAATTCCTTGCTCTGACGATAGATAGCATGCGTCACGGTCGAGTCATTTCCTCATTTATGATTAAAGGGAACTACTATTATATATATAAAGCAATCAAATTATATTTACTCAAGAACAGCTGCTTGAAACTATAGCTACTACTGAGGATAATGCTGGTGGGGGCGCAAGGTGAAGGCCTGGGAGGTTACTGCTTCATACAATCCAAACACTGACTTAGCAGGTTGAAGTCATTTTATTGCTACTTATGCACCCGAGGCAGACAAGCTCACAATAGCAGGCCGTTTTATATTATCATAAGATGCGACGATGGCTGCAACGCACTCGCAGGATGCTGCGGCTTTAGTGTCAGGCGCACGAGTTCAGGCTGGGGTGGAGTGCTGATTGCCTGGCAGTGATGTACCTAGCACAAGCACAGGCCACCGTCCAACCCTCCTTTCTATTGCTTAAACACTGCACGGTTTATCCTGCACCTGCACGATCTATTTTGTATCTATATAATCCGTTTTGCACGTGCACGATCTCTTTTGCACGTAGACAGTTTGCCAGACTTCTTACTACGTGAGCGACCGGCTTACGTAAAGCCACCTCTGTCGCCTTAGAGCAGAGTGCCCCCCTCACGCAAAAAACTTAAGACAACCTCAGGACTCCTCGAGATCACCAACTGACGGCGTCACTTTGTTGCGCCAAGGGCACCTTCCACGTCAGAAAGTCTTTACGGCAAGAAGCTTGCTTACCCTGCTCTCTAACGCGGCATTTACCCTCCTATCGACACTCTTTTTCGCCCTGGCCAGCCTCGCTCTTTCGTCAAATATCAACGCCTGTTCCAAACGCTAACGTTGACGTTTAACCCCGACTTGCGGGTCATCCGGTCGGAGCAATGTCCCCTCAAGACGCGCCCTGCCCGGCAGTGCATGAATATCTCCGGTTTGCAGTGCACAAATGTCCCGGTTTGCAGTGCACGAATGTCCCAGTTTGCAGTGCACAAATGTCTCAGTTCACAGTACACGAATGTCACGATTTATAATAGGGAAATCAGGACATGCGTTGCAGTTCAGGCCTTGTTCCTGGTGCACAGCACTGTTTGTCATTTCGCAATTTCTATAGGCTTTACATGATTGACGACCTCCGAATGGATCACTAATAGTACCTTGAGGCGCGCGGATGTTAGTTTACTATTCACGTCCCAGCGATCCTTGATTTACCCGCTGCAGCTCATTGTTCTGCTGACATGGAATGCCGACGACTTTGACATCAGAGACCGGTGCAAATGCAACGCAATAGAGGGAGGTTTCACTGCATGGTTGCGATGGGTCGGGTGGAACGATCTCGCTCCCACTAAATCCACAGCCGAGGCGAGATGCAATCAAAACGAGCGCCGGAGTGTCGACCACAGACATGTCGTCTCTCGCTGGGACCTACCAAATGGCAATAAAGATGTCATGGTCAAGGGCTTGACCTCCCGGTCCCAGGCGCATAAACAGAGACCACCTGCTGATTCCAGACCTGATATCAGTAGGTGGTTAGTTAATCAGCGGGTAAATGTGTTGGGCGCACCTGCAGTAGGAAAATAATACGTAACCTCGCGCTACTTCTTTAATGGGATACCCTTCTGGACGTAATCAAATGTCCCGATTGATAGAGCTGGAATACTCGGGATGTGCACTTTGAGGGCTAGTGCATAAACTAACTACACTGAACGTGTCCAGTGCTAATAGCACGCAATGGTGTTTGTTGGAAGTGATGTGATCAATGGAAAAGGAAAGCAGCACCAATCCACTAGCTCAATTCATGTTTCCCGCTGCTGGTTCTATTGCCTGGGGGCGGTTATGTAGCGGAGTGCGATGCATACTATCACGGGCTCACCCTGGAATGAAATGAGAGCTAATGAAGCTGGCCTAACTCTGAAGTTATCAGCAGTAACAGTCGCCTTTGCTGAAAGCCAGCCCCGCCCTGCGCTATCGGCGGAACGACAATAAGCCAAGAGGAAATTCAATTTTAGTTTGGGCGAGACGCTAACCTGAACGGAAGGCGGCGAGGTGACTGTGGGTGCGCGGTGGGAGTGTCAGTAGGTCCCAACGCTGGGGACAGTCTGAGATCAGCAGGTAGTGACGTCACTTCCGGGATAAGTACTAGTGTCTCAGTGAGAAATCGGTAGGTACCAGAAGGTTGGGAGCTTTTAGCCTGCGCAGGTTGTTGCATAAGTTTCCAACCTCCCTATAATCACGTGTGGCTTCCCAGTTTGGACAATCAGGTGGGCTAAGCCTCACGGAAGAGGACGGGACGTGAGAATGAAGACGTCCAGCGAACATGGCAACCATGAGCTGGAAATTAACGCGCAGCAGAGTCGTGGTAAGTCAAAGAGGAAGTCGTTGGCACTGTGAATGCATGGGCCAGTGTCTCTGCGGCGTGATTCCGCAAGGCTCGGGTGGCTGGTGCGTGGTCTTAACCTGATGCTCAGAAAGGTTCTCTTCAAAGGCAGAGGATATGGAATAGTGGCGGGATGAACAATCATGGTTAGTGCAGTGCTCTGCCATGAATATGCAGATGAATTTGGTGTCGCCTTACTGAATGGATGCCCTCAAGTGATGGACAGATCGGGCGCGAGGGCACGCTATAGTGGGGGCGGGGGGCGACACGCGCTGAGACCCAAACGAATGTCCCGATTTACAGTGGGAAAATCGGGACATTCGTCTAAGGTTGCATTATTGACCGCTAAACGAAACGTGGGATTATGGGACGGTAATTTTAGCATCAAATGCTTATATCAGCTGGTTGAGAGGACCAAGGCCAGTGACGCGACTTGGGTGACTGACTGCTGCCGGCCATGGACGAGGACAGCGACAGCGAGTGACCCGCATCCAACAAGGTTCACCGAGATGACACTGTGGAAGCTCCTAAAGCTTGCTCCAACCTCGAGGCCAGCTCCGCTTGGGCTGCGATGTCAGGTAAGGTACAGACACGTCTGCCCCAGTTGAGGTGGACGCAGCGCGGTCATAAAAAAAAAGGTTTTTGCTACTAGCGTCGCTGTTAGAGGTTTGTGGAAGGGACGGCCCGACCCGCGACAAGGATTGCTGGGCGCGACCCCTGCAATTAATAGCTACCACGTCTCCTATTAGTAGCTACTAAAAGGCAGGGTCACTGCTAGTCACTGCTATAATAAGCGGCTACTATAGAGGTAGGTACCGATTATGTAATTATACCTACATCTCGACCAGGACCTTACGTAGCTGCAGGCGGGACGAATCTCAGTCTGTGATGATTTAGTGCTATGTCTACCTGCATCCCTATCACCCGGCATTAGATGGGCTAACCCCCAGTTGACCACAATCCATTGAGAAAGTTTCCTAATGGTCGCATTATGAATGGGACTGGTGTCGTCCTGCATACCTAGGACGGTGTATGCAACGCTGTGAACACTCCGCAAACATTAAGCTATATTGCCCAGTCCTCGGGGTGTATCGCTTCACAAGGCTTGCACTATAGAAATCTTCTTGATGCAAGAGGGTGAGTCTTCTGATTGGGCCAGTGGGCCGCTGCTGGCGGGCAGAAAAGTTAACCTGTTTTCTTAATTGGGCAAGGGGTCGAATTCTTTGCTGCTGCTCACTAAAGTCCCGCCTCTTGCTAATCTACTGATGTCCTGAAATATCAGGACATTGGTTAGATCCGGCTCTGTGGGCATATGCTGACGTGAATATCCTCGTTACGGATGTCCTGACTTTTCAGGACCTCGACACCCTGGAGCTGCGTGGACGCGCGACGGTGAAGGCAGGTGCTAAATCCTCACCTCCGCTTTTTTTTTTTTCCTTCTATTTCTCTCCTCAGGCTCCCTACCGTCTCCCTTCTCTGCATTTCCTTCTACTTTTCTTTTTTTATTTCGCCGGCATTATCATCAGTATCATCAACATCACCGACATTGTTACGGCCAGCTGTCAGATTCCCCAACTTGACCGTTATCACCGCATCCAACCTGCGCAGCCGTCAATAATTTTATTCTGCTAGTGTCTTGCTGCATCTTCTAGACAGGCAAGTCTTCCATATGGACCGGAACACATTCTTCGCGTCACCTTCCGGACTCTTCCGAATCATGCATAAGCGGTCGTGACTGTATGCATACCTGACGCGAACATCTTTCAACGCGAACCCCTACAAGCACGAACCTCTCCAAGCAGCTCGCGTTAACCAATCAAGGATACATACCGATTACCAGGCGCAGCAGTATGTACCGAATTACCTTCTCCAAGCCAAACTTCCATCCCCAAAAACATCTCTTCGCCTACTAACCCCTTCACCTGAATGCCTCCAACCACGAATCTTTGCGAATGCAAAACTCTTCGGTCCATCCCTTCCGCCCTTGTCGACCACAAACCTCTTCAACCACACTCACACCTCTTCTTCGACCACACACCTCATCTGCAATTGCGATCCTCTGCAATCCGCCACTACGCTTCGCTGCCTCTGCAACTTCGATGCGTCTTCTTCCCAGTGTACTGATTTACCTGGGCCCCAGGAGTGGCAGACTCTGTTTTGACGGCGGCGACCCTGTGGCTTCGACTTGGGCCATGTGATAAAGGCACTCGCGTTGGTGTTGCTGGGCCTTTATGCGAGGTGGTTTGACTTTCGGAGAAGTTATCAGGCATCATCCCACAAGTACATACGCAGGTGGCAGACCTTCCGGCACGACGAGACGGCTTGGGATAGGCGTGGTTCTCAAGTTTGGTAGCTGCGGGCGACTTGGTCGAAAGCAACCCATACGGGAGACATCTTCTACTGAAGCAGCATCTCGTGAGACTCCAACGATGACCAACGATGACCAACGATAACCGTATGTGAATAACATGCGACCCTGCCCCGTGACTCCCCTGCGTTTCCCGTTTGGCTCTCGCCTCTGATGATCCATCATTTTCCACCTTGACTCCTACTATTTGACTTGTTACAACAACGTCGGCGTCGGCGTCAGTGCAAATATTGTAGTGCCGCCACTCGCCAATCTTCGTTTGCTCACGATTACATAGGTACTGCCTTCGTCTGCGATGCTTCGGTTGGTTTCTCACTCTTCCTCACCGCTGCAAAAATTAACGCGTCTTGTTATAATGAATTTGGGCGCCGCCAAATACTTAACATCGATTGCTGCTTGCGCGTGATTGACCCTTCTCTGCTGGCTGTTGATAAATGATTGCGGCTGTTTGAATGCCCGGGCTGAGCCAGCCCCCTTGTGGCAGGAGTGGCTTGGTGGGTGTTCACATAACGCCGCCTCACGCGCTGCGAGGATGTGCGAGAGGGGCAAATAAGGAGTGCAGATGGGCAGGGTATTGAATGTGCTCCCAGACAATGCGGCTGGGAAGCCTCCGGATGGCATCGCGAGTATCATCTAGCCATCCCTATAGGCCTCGGCCAGCATGTACTGAGGAAATGATGCATGAGAGCGATTGAATGCATCGCCTCGTGGCATCACTACGGCTGCAGCCATAACATAAGCCATTTCCAACGTCTGAGAGGTCCCGCGGGTGTTAACTTAAAGAAATGTTATAACCTGCCTGGCAATCCCTCTTCTATCTGAATACTCTTGTGCAACATTGTGGTTAATATAGAAACACCTGACGACACATTTTGCGGGCGACCAAGTAATAGTCTTTGACGTGGTGTTGCTTTGGGCCCTTTTGCCCTGAACTGCAACGAATGTCCCGATTTTCCCACTGTAAATCGGGACATTCGTTTCGGGTTCAGCGCGCGTTAGGCGCACCCACTGCTGTGCCGCGTTCAAGTGAGTAGAGCTGGCCGCACTGTCCTCGGGATTTGTTGGACATGGAGAGGACCTTCCACGTCTCGAAGATGCCTTGGATACCTGTACCTGGCTGGCTGTCAGCTTGCTTCCTCAGGGTTCCTGAGATAGGTAGCTACCGACTTCCCATACCTACCGAACCGGTATATACCTCCTCCCCAGTGTGCAAGGTAACTGCTACCTTGACGTTCGCTGGCTGATTCATCCATCCCACAGGGTCCTCCAACTTCTCTTCTCCTGTGTCCGTCCTACAGCTTCCCCAACTACATCTGCAACGTTTGAAAATCTCGCCAATCCAGACGCATCTCACGGCATCTTAGATGGACAATACCGATTTCTTCTCTGCGTGGCTGCATCATGTCGCCCAAGGACGTCAACCCTGCCCATAGCCCGACGATCCCTACAACCCCAACAACGCACCCTTAACATCTTCCGTGTGGGAGACCAGCAGGTACGACGGTCCTGTTGCCCCAGTGTCGTTGGCTCCCCTCAACAGCTGTAAGTGCACCTAACACCCACTAGTCCGAAACAAATGTCCCGATTTACAGTGGGTAAATCGGGACATTTGTTTCGCCGCGGGCATGCTCCAGCACGTCAAAGGCAGCGCATTCATTACTTACCCTCCGCCGTACACTCTACCTATAACTAATAAGCTATGAATCCACGCAGGACGCCGTCGAGAACAACCTCCATGCTTTCTTCTTCGAAGAACCGGCCGACCCCATCGGCCCTCGAACCTAGCTCAGCCGCACCTCGATCATCTCCATCGCGAAAGACATGACAGACCCGATAAGATTGAAGCAGCAGCTTCAGATCTCGGCTCAGCAAAGTCTTCCTTCCGTCACCATGCCGGCGTCGCTATTGTCAATCGGCTGATGGCAGCGAACGCCTGGCTACAATTGTTGATACCAAAACAGCGAGGACGGCAGGAATCGTGACCCGAGGAGGCGTCCGCACCTCCACAGCTGCATTGTTGTCACCAGATTGCGGTACTCATAGTTTGGAGAAGCAGCCTTTCAACGCAGACGTTAATGCCTGTTGTTCACGTCTCGGGATGTCTTGGTGGAGTCGAGGGCAGCCTTCTCATCTGCGTTCTGTGCTACGCCCTACCTTGACCCTCTTCTTCCCTATCCTAGGTTGGTCGTTTGAATGTGGACTGTTCTACCGTGCAAATAACCCTACGTTGCGTCACGTCCCAGTCAGCTTTCGCGTCACCATCCAGCCAGACGAACATCTCCGCCGTGGCTGTAAGTCCGTTGCGCCACCAACATGACGGAACAAGCCCTTGAAGAAACACACCGGCCGCGTTATCGAGAGCTGTGCTTCGAATCCGGTTGAAAGTGGGATCCCCGCTCCGTCATGCTGAAGAGCAGCTGCAAGACCTCAGGCTACCTAGGAAGACTGCGCTAGTCAGCGTTTCAATCCCTCGTCCGACTTCTTCTTTCACTGTCTATCGCACAACATGCGCGAGATACGTTATCCCTCTTGGTGCCTCTGTATTGTTGATTCTAAATGCCCAATTAAATCAGCTACTTCCTCACCACTTCAGAGGTCACCACCCCGCTCATCCTCTCCAGTCATCTCCCTCAAATCAAAGACTACCTTACCTTTCCTTCCAAGAGGTCACAACCAAAGCGAACATAGGTGCAGAGGCTAAGGAATAAGTTTGGCTGCTTGTGTACTAGATGCAGTACACCAAGCTGCTGCTGCTTCAAGCCGACAGGTCGTCGACGCGCTTAGCACCTGCTTCTTCACAGTGTTGCCTCAAGCCCTCTACCTGGACGCCAGGGCAAGCTCGGTGGCACGTGTCTGTGCGTAGCATCTGCCGGTTTCGCGCTAAAATCAGCAGGAGGCCCCAGCAGGCGCTGTGCGTACCTTCTTGACCTCAGCATAGGGTACTAGTGGGAGTCGCTGCCAGTGGCACTCTGTACCTAAGTCCACTACCATCCAAAAACTTGCTCCAGCGCGTCCTGAAAGTGCAAACAGTCCCTTTCTATTTGGGCAGCCAGGCAATGGAGCCGCCCGCACCCGGTGACCCGGAAAAAATTTCGACACAAGCCATCGGGGCTTCGAATCGCTTCCAATCAGCTAGCTATCTGGCGGAGCTGTGGGCTGAATATTCGAGCGTCCGTCCCGTCGTCTTCCCCTTCGAGAACCGCCGCAGCAACGAGCTCTATATCAACGAGTCACGTCCCCCACCTTCTCGTTCCAAGGTACAGCCCGATCTGCAACAACAAGGACCATATGGCGGCACCGTTCCTGCTCCCCGCCGACGTGGCTGCAGACGACGGGGACTCCATCGACATCGGGATGCTCGGCACGAATGGGAACTTGCGGCACGTAGAGATGGCCGGGGAGATGACCGACATCCTCACCATGATTGCTGCTGCAAACGCGCCAGTCAACAACACAAGCAAGGCTAAGCTGCTGTCGCGCTAAGTAGAGCGAATCGCAACCGTCGACGAAGATCTACACCATCAACCTCGCCATCGCGAAATAGACCAGCATCACTATCGTTAACATGATCCCTGAACGACGATACGCTTGGTTCCCTCTACCTCAACCGCATTTACGATACCTGAATCGGCGAGGAGCGGATTCAGGGCTGCAACCACACAATCAACAAGATCACCAAATCGCTCGATTTCCAGACCTACTCGTCCTGCGTCTTCCTCCGCGACATGGGCAAATATCGGGTCGAGCACGGCAAGAGGGACAACAGCCTCGTCAAGCCCGCCTACAAGCATAATATGCCAATTCTGTACCATATTCGCAAGCAGCTGGCGACGGAATCAACCGTGATTCTCCGTGTTAACTCTGAGGACGGGGACCCCGACACGCAGCGCTGAGTGATAATTCGTTCCAACAACAAACACGGCGTCATGCCAGTCGAGACCCCGAGCTGGACAGCACCCTCGACCTGCAGACACAGCCCGTCTGCCCCAGTGCGCAGACCGACCACAGCAACCCGTTCAAAGAGCTGGTGTCGGTGGCTGCACTGGACCAGATGAGTGGCGTGGCTGCAGCTGACCGGCTTAGACATCCCCCTTCCGGGGTAGGTTCCCGCTTTGCCCATACAGCTTAAGGAGGATGCTGATAATATCTAAGCTGAGCAGAAGTGAAAGGCGGACAAGGAGAATTAGAATGCGGCACACGATGGCTGAGGTTGAATTTGACATTGACAAGCTAGGGGCGCTGTCCACCTCCACCGCCACTGCGGTGCCGGGCCCGGGTGACCTCGATTTGGACATCGTTTCGTTGCGGTCCGACAACACCGCGGATATAGGGGGCACGCCGGTGCCCTCGGAAGCCGGTCTGACCTCGTCAAGCAACAACGACATCACTTTTTCGCTGCTGGGCGTCTCAATCGAGATCAAGCACCTCCTAGAGCTAATCAAGATCATCGCCATGGCCGAGCAGCTCAGTTTCAACATAGACACCAACCCAATGGCCGTGGACCTTGCGGACAAGAGGAAGGTCGATTACCCGCTCGCATTGATCTAGGGTCTTCCAGACAGGGACATCAGGACTAACGACAACTGCGACGAAATCGAGGCGATCTATCAGCAGCTTGCCCGTCTTAACAGCAACGAGATGGGCGCCCTGCTCGTCCAGCTCAGCAACGACGACCTCGCGGCGTTCGTCGAGACGGCCTATGACCGCAACACTAATAACATCAGCTGGAGCCTCTTGGACCATAATTGACTAGACTGGCTGGAGCGCTTCGCGCTGTTCAGCACTATCTTGAACCAGGCCTGGCCCAGTCGACGATAACCTTCTGGTGGACACCAACGAGGCTAACCATGGCAGCCTCGGCGACTGCCGTTTCATTGCTGCGATGCTCTACGCCCAGGGTGCGGTGCCGAAGCCCATCCTGAGTACATGCTGAACAGCCCCAACGGCACATTGGTGAAGATGTATGACGTCGACTGCGACTCGCATTTAACGACCATCATCAAGGAGCTATAGCTAACGAGGACGGTAACTTATTGATGGCGCGGAGCGACTACCTATTGGGTTCCTACTATGACAAGGCATTAGCATGGCCCTGCACTAATGATGACAGTGGGTGCCTAACGGCAAGGGGGCGACCCTGACTATGACTAGTTGGAGGTTGGTAGCTATGGCTCTCTGGAGTGGGACTTTCACCTATAACGCAGCACTGTGTTTTCTGGTATTGTGACTTTGATGATCTGCTGGAGCTCTTTGAGGAGGGGGAAACTTCTATGCAAGTTATAGCTTTTAGGAGGAAAAAGAACTACTCTCACCTGAGTGTTAGCTTTCAAAAAGGGTGATCACTCTGTTCTGATCTTGACAGCGGCAGATGTGCCTGACCTGCCCACCGGCTAGGACGCTGACTACAGCACCCATTACGTCTGCTATATTGTCGGCGCCACGGAGGACACTATGACCGTCGGCAATCCCGGGGAAGCCAACAGGGAGATCACTATGACGTGCGAGCAGGACTCCTCCCTAACGGACACTGGTGACCGAGATAGCCGTGCTATAGCGCAAGATCACGCTGCGCTAAACAGTGGCGTTTGACCTTGAGGATGGTGAGCGAAGGCTCTGGATGACTATTAACAACCCGCTGTTGGGGCTGGATATTGCCAAGATGGCCCTTGTGGGCCCCGGTGTGCGTGAGCTTATGATTGTCTGGGTTGGGATAGAGGTGGCGCTGGAGGGAGCATTGTGAATAATAGATTGCATTATCCCCGATAACTGTGAATTAAAAACGAGAATGTGGCTGTAAAGTAGTAGTATAGTAGGGAATATAGATAATATTAAGAGGTTCTAACTTAAGTTAATGCTTCTGTATTAGCTAGAATAATTATTAATATAAGGTTTACTCTTAGTGTTGCTATAGCTTTTCTATTTAAGTATAATATTAGTAGCCTTATACCTAAATTAATTAAGTTATTTTATATATTTAGAGAATTTAAATAGATTTAGAGTTAAATTACTATAGCTAGATAGGTTATAGAGTAAGTATAGCTATTAAAGTAGTATAAGCTCTAACTAAAGATATATAGTCTAATTATATCTTTTTCTCTAGAGAATAAAGTTAATAAATATCTCTGAATAAAGCTTTTTTATTACTTCTAGCTAAGCTTAAGAAGTGCTCTACTAAGTATAAATTTAAACTATACCTCTTTATATAATTATAGCTTATACTTAAAGTCTAGTTATTTCTAGGGATTTATTATAACTTATTAAATATAGAAGGACTAGAGCTGCTTTATAAAAATAGCTAGTGCTTTAGGAATATTTATATATAGAATAATATAAAAAGAATAAAGCTACCCAGGGGTGTGGGGCGTCGCGGGCTTGTATTTATACCCCCTACTCACATAGGGGGGCAAAAAACCCTTAACTATGCTAAAAAGTCGTTTCCACGCTAAGTTTATTACTAGTTATGTTTTTAGCCTTTTTCCACCTAAATATTATACTTTTAATACTATTAGATAATACTAATTTGCTCTATTTTAAATTATTCTTTTTTATATATATTTATTATAATAACTCTCTTAAATTCTATAGATTTAAGCCCTGCTTAGAAAGCTATAGTTACTCTATATATATAGTAATAATAAAACTATACTAGTATCTCTTAGAACTATAAGTCTAGTATTATTAAAAGTATATAGTCTATTACTACCTAGTATAAGGTTTCTTATACTAGTATTATAAAGTATATTAAGTATCTTAAAGCTAGGCAGAGTATTATAAAACCTAATAGTTAGCTCTAATTACTAATACTAGCTAAAGATACTACTCTTAAGGCCTTTATAATCTAGCTTTTAAATACTAGCTTCTTAGTAACCCTAGTTATTATTAAAGAGACTCTTAAGTAAGGTAGCTCGCTTACGTAATTATATTACGTAATAATATTATATAAGAATATTACGTAAAGTAGCTTAGGTAATAAATAAGGTATTATTTTTTAGCTTATTAACTAGTAACTAGCTAGGTAGGGGAGAGAGGAGTTATTTATACTTATTCTAGCCCTTCTAGAGGCTTCTATTACGTAATTACTTACGCAATAGCTTACGCAGTAGATTGCGTAGATATTTAGCCTATTTAGGCTTAGTTATATATTAAAGTTATAGCTTAAACCCTTTTAGTTCTAGCTAGAAAGCTTATTAAAGGTAAGGCTTTCTAGGACTTTCTAGACCTTTCTATCTACAGTATAGACAGTATTATTAATACTGTAATATACTGTGTTATATTATATAGTATATTATTAAGTATTATTATTTATTATATATTTTATAGGTCTTATTTATAAAGGGTGTTTGAGATATTTAAATAATATCTTATATCCCCCCTTAAGGTATATATAGTATATATAGCTTACTGCTTAAGATATTGTCTCAAAAACGTGTTTATATAGGAAAAAAGAGATAGTTATATATAAATATAGTATTATATCTCAAGGGAAAACTAGAATTATATATATAGTTCTTATTATAAGCCTTTTATATATAGCTATTATTATTATAGATAGCTATTATTATTATTATTATATTAAGGCTTTATTTCCTAGTAAAAACCCTTATTTTAATAGATATAGAAGAAACCTTCTAAGTACCTTTATGTTATGTTTTATATATTATAAGTATTATAGCCTTTATGTTATTATATTATATATTAGGTACTTTAGAAGTAAAACTTCTTGTTTTATTATATTCCTAAGAAAAAACCTAGAGTATTATTATAGGTTACCTCTTTATAAGTATTATTATACTTTAGTAAATAACCTTAGGTAAGCGTAATATAATCCCTTAGTTATATAGATATTAATTAGGGATATAGTTTACTTTAGGTCTGTTTTTAAACGCCTATTATTTATAGAACTAGAGACCCTCTTTTATATATCTCTAGAATATATTAAATTCTAGAAGATTAGTTTTCTCTAGTAGACCTAAAGTAGGCTTTTTATAAGAAGTATTATATATATTATAGATATATTATTATTTATATTCTCCTTTTACTTTATATAGAGAGGATTTATATTCTCCCTTAGTATATATAGGAGTATTTATATTCCCCCCTTACTGTATATAGGGAGTATTATTAATATTTATTATTATTTATTGTTTTATACTTCTTATTATATATAAGCCTTTATACTTATTTATACTTCTAAGACTTTATTTATTATAATATTTATATTATAAGGGTAAGGATCTAACCCTTTAAGTAAGAAAGCCTTTTTATTATTGTTTTAGGAGCAGTATTAGGCTTTATATATATAGTAGAGGATTTTTATTATTATTGTTATAGTATTTAAATCTTCTTCTTATTATATTTAGGTAGCTACCCTTTTTAGAAAAGATCTTTATATATAGCTCCTTTTTAAGGGATTTCTTTTTATACTTAGAAGTATTTATTATAGTGTAGTATGTTATTATGATACTATTATAGGTTTATCTTTATAATCCTTTTAATAAGATCTATAGTAAGCTATACTATAGACCTTATATCTCTACTATTATTAAATTCTATTATATTTCAAATAGAATCTTTATATATATAATTATTAAGAAGCAGGTTTATAAAGGCTATTATTTTATATTATATTACTTATATTAGGTAAACCTTTATTATTATTATTATTTTTATGATTTAGATAAGGAGTGGTCTGAATCCGAATTTCCTTATATATTGTTATATATAAAGAAGAAGTATATTATTATTCTTCTTTATTATTTATTATTATTGTTATTATTATTATTAACTCTTTTCCTTTAAAAGAGTTTATTATATTATAGAGTATAGATTATAAGTCATAGTATTAAAGTATTAATGAGAGATATATATATATCTTGATTAGAGATCTCTCTTTTATATAGTTATTATATATTTATTATAAATCTCTTTCTTATTATAAATATTTTAGTTTAGAAAGAGAAATTTGTTTTTTGTTATTATAGATATTATTTTATAGTAGATAGTGTTATATATCTTAGAGTAGAGACTCTGGAAGGTATTTAGAGAATATCTCTACTCTCTTATATTATTAAAGTATTATATATTTTCCCTTTTCTTCTTTAATATAGAAAGGGTATCTCTATATTATAGAGATTATTATATATTATATATTTAGATTTAGTACCTTAGGATTTAAGAAATCCTTAAGGATATTATTATTATTATTATTTATGATTTATTGTTTTATATATTAAGAGAAAAAGATCTCTTTATATTATTTTGACTAGAGAGAAATTAATCTCTTAGTCTTTTTTATTTTATATTTATTATTATTTATTAGAGATAGAATAATCTCTTATATTATTATTATTATAGAGAAGCTAGTCTCTATTTATAGATATAGTAAAGAGAATAAATTTTTATTATTAAGATAGGTATTATACTATTATTACCTTTATTATTAGGTATATTGATATTTATTATAGTATATAATAAAGAAGGTATCTTTTCTTACTTATTTTTAATCCTCTTTATATTTAAGAGAGTATATATTTATATTATTCTTATTATAATACTCTTTATTTAAGAGTAGACTTTTATTATTAATTATTATAATACTCTTTTATATCTTAAGAGTATATATATATTTATTATTTATATTATAGAAATACTCTTTATAATTATTTAAGAGTATTATTATCCTTTTATATAAGAGAGTATATCCCTAGTTATTAAAGGAAAATAAATTCCTAAAGGATATATAAAAAGACTCTTCCTGTTATATAAAAGTTTTAAGTATTAGTATTATTATTATGTTTATTATTTATTTCTTTTATTAAGGCAATAAATTCCCTTTTTTATTAAGGTAGGAAATACCTTTTTAGTTTATTAATATTAAAGATATAAATCTTTTTATATTAAGGATATAAATCCCTTCTTATATTAGAGAAATAAATCTCTTTATATTAAGAATATAAATCCTTTATATTAAGGATAGATAAATCCCTTTTATATTAAGGAAGTAAATTCCGTTTTTATTAAGGATATATAAATTCCTTTTATATTAGGGAAGTAAATTCCCCTTTTTATTATTAAGAATATAAATCCTTTTTATTAAGGATATATAAATCTTCTTTATATTAGGGAAGTAGATCCCCTTTTTATTAAGGAAGTAAACCTTTTTATATTAAGGAAATAAATTCCTTTTTAGAAAGGAAAACTCCTTTTTATTAAGGAACTAAATCCTCGGTTTTTTCCTTTTTGTATTTAAAGAAGGAAATCCTTTTATATATTAAGGAAATAAATCATTTCTTTTATTAAGGATATATATTCCTTTTTTCATTATTATATATATTAATATTCTTTTAAAGAGATAAAATCTCTTAAGATTATTAGAGTTATAAAAGATAGAAATCCTTATTTTAGAGAGTAAATCTCTAGTATTAAGAAAATGGATTCCTAGTATTATAGGAAATAGATTCCTAGTATTATAGGAAATAGATTCCTAGTATTATAGGAGATAAATCCCTAGTTATTATAGGAAATAAATTCCTAGTAGTATAGGAAATAAATCCCTAGTATTCTAGGAAATAAATTCCTAGGGTTATATAGGAAATAAATCCATAAGTAGTATAGGAAATAAATCCCTAGTATTCTAGGAAATAAATTCCTAGGGTTATATAGGAAATAAATCCCTAAGAGAGTAAGGAATAATTCCTTAAGATATTAAGTATTTATAGAGTATATAAATCTCTAGTATAATAGAGAATAGATTCTTAAGATATTAAGATATTTCTAGAGTAAATAAATCTCTAGTATTATAGTATAATAGGGAATAAACCCTTAAGATATTAAGATATTTCTAGAGTAAATAAATCTCTAGTATAGTAGGGAATAAACCCTTAAGATATTAAAGAATAAGATATTAATCTTTTCTTTTATTATAGAGAATGGATCTCTAATATTATAAGAGATAAATCTCTTATTTTATAAGAGATAAGTCTCTTATTTTATAAAGGATAAATCGCTTATTTTATAAGAGATAAGTTAAGATAAGTCTCTTGTTTTATAAGAGATAAATCTCTTGTTTTATAAGAGATAAATTCTTTGTTTTTATAAGAGATAAATCTCTTTTATAATAGGGAATAAATCCCTTGGATATTAGGGAATAAATCCCTTGAATATTAGGGAATAAATCCGTTGGATATTAGCGAATAAATTCCTTAGATATTTATCATAAGGGAGTAAATCCCTAGGATATTATAAGGGAGTAAATCCCTAGAATATTAGGCCCTTATTATATCTCTAAAGTATTAAGGAATAATCCTCTTTATATAGAGAATAGACCTCTAAGGTATTAAGG
>JAVHLU010002403.1:0-18630 GCA_036785755.1 Colletotrichum ledebouriae
TTATATAAGAATAATAACTATATAACTAAAGAGGAAATATTATAATATCAATAAGAAATCGGAGCCCTATTATACCTAGCTTTAAAAATAAGGCTAGATATTACTTTAGTAGTTATAATATATGCCTGTTATAGTAGTAATCCCTCTAAAGAGCACTTCATAGCTCTTAATAGAATATAGGGATATATAAATAAATTCCCTAACTATGGTTTAATATATAACTATACTAAGGATATACCTAATAATAATAATATAATTAGATTTATAGATTTAGATTAAGCACGAGATCTTAATAATCGAAAATTAACCTTAGCTTATATATTAACTTGGGGTTTATATAATATTATATCCTATTCTTCTTCTAAATAAAAAACCGTAGCCCTATTAAGCTACGAAGCTAAATATATAGCTTTATTAGATATAGCAACAGAGGCTCTATATATATATAATAGCTATAACTTTATGCTTAATAAATTAGGCTATAAAAGCCTTATAAAGCCTAAAATACTTATAGATAATATCTTAGCTTAAAAATTAGCTAAGAATCCTAAATTTCATAAAAAGGCTAAATATATTAATATTAAATACTATTTTACTAGAAATCTAGTTATAAAAGAAGAGATTTTCCTCTTTTATATGCAGTCTAGTAATAATATTGCGGATATATTAATAAAGCCCTTAGACAAAATAAAATTCCATAACCTATTAAGTATAATAGGTAATAATAATAATAATATAACTATAATTTAGATAGTAACCGCATTATAAATCTAAATTATTAGACTATAATAATAATAAATATAACTATATAAAAGTCTAGTTTTCCTTTTTACACCTATAAGATTTAGGTTTTTAGGTTTTTCTACTAGTAATTATTATATAATACTCTAAGAATTTCCTCTTTACTTTTCCTACGGGGTTTTAAGAGTTTTTATATTAGAGTAAATAACTTATAAAGAGAGTGTGAAATATGATATAATATAATATAATATAACAATAAGCTATATATAAATAAAATATATACCTTACGGGGGGGTATAAGAATACCGAAGGTATATCTTAAAAGATTCTATAATAATCTTATAAGGGTTATATAAACCTTAATAAATAACTATAGTATACATAGTTATATACCTATATAATATCTCTTTAATGATACTTTAATAACTATAAAACATAAAATAATAACTATAAACGTATTTCCTTTATAGAATAAATACTCTAAAACTCTATATAAATTCTAATGATAGTAATAACCTTATATATATGTATATATATTTATAATCCTTAGCTTTATAGCTATAAATATATAGAAATTGCGCACGGACCACATAGCGATCTAAGCGCGACTTCTACCTAGTAAGCTACTACTTTATAGTTACGTTTTAGAATATCTTACCCCTCACTTCACGAGGGTAGGATTTATAACTTAGAAATAATATTAATAACATTATTAATATTTAACGATTTCCCTATTAATTAATTCCAGGAAAAATACCTCTTTATGCTTAAACTTATCAGCTTTTATCATAATATCACTTAGCCTATTAATATCTATTATCCAGGCTATTTTACCGCCCCTTTCGCTACTTATATACCTATTCTTACATAAGTTATACTTAGATTATTAAGTTATATAATAAGTCCTAGACTTAACCTAGGAATATATTAACTTACTCTTAATAGATAGGAGTAATTACTTTTAAGTTAATTTACTCCCTAGATTTAATATCTATAGCTTTTATAATAATACCTTAAATATATAAAGCGCTTTTTATTATAATAAAGAGTAATTATTAGAATATTACTAAGTTAAAGTTAATCTATAGTAGATTACTAAATTTATTATATTATTATTTACCTTATATATTAACTCCTAAGGTTCTTAGAACCTCTATTATAAAGCTATTAAGGTTAATAATACTTTCTATAAATATAAAATAATAAAAAGTAGTAGTAGCTTTCTAGGTATTTAAAAAGTATATTATATATAGTAGAGTATATAATATAGGTTCAACTTATATAATAAAGTGTAATTACCCCTATGTGGCTGAATATAGGTAGCGAAAAAGGCACTAGAAGAAGATGGGGCGGCGTATAAGGCTTTCGTTCCTCGCGTCCTTTTTTTTCACACCGTTACCGCTCGCTGCCTCGCCTCTCTGCTGCACGACAGCCGCTTCGATCGGGATCCAAACCTGGACACACAGCTAGCCCCAAAATTCTCATCACAAGTTCCCCTGGAACCCCAATAGCAGCATGTTCTAGCCCGGCCCAATTATGCCAGTTCAGCGCCTTACCTGCTATAGCTAGGTATATCTCCGCAGAGTTCCGAAGGTGCAAATGCTCCCTGCGCTTTTCTCAGCTTATATAAAGCAAAGCACTGCTTTTTTAGGCTAGAGTAAGCAAATTTCGCTTATTATAGTAATCTCTATATAAACTAAAATTAATTAGCTCTAGATAAACTCTAAGTTAAGGGCTAGGGCTTCTCCTATATATAAGTTAAGAATATCCCCGGCCTCTAGCCACTACATAGTGATTTTACCTGCTTAAGTGCAATAGACCTTCTAACTCCGCGCCTCCTAACAATATATAGCCTTCGGTCACGTGATTATAACTCTCCTAACTATAGCTATACTTATATATACCTATAGCCTCACGATCTTTAACTTTATATTAATAATAATATAGTTTTTAATTATTTAATAGACTACGAAACTATTAACCTTTCCTCTTATATACTACCCGCGCTACTATTAAATACCGCCTCTATTACTACTTTATCCGCTAGAAGTCGTTACTATCTTTACTATATTATTATTAGGAACGCTCTCTCTATTTAGCATAAGCCGTACTTACTAATATTTACCTAAGCTACCTAGGCTACCTCTACCTTAGTAATATAGAGAACCTACTTAAAGAAAAGCTACTCTATAGGGTATATAATAACCCACTAAACTTCTACTACTAAGTTTACTTACTTAGCTCTAATACTATTATACTTTATAGAGTCCCTTATAGGGGTATTAAAATAAGCCCTCTTAAGGGTTATACTAATAATACGCTCTCTATATATAG
Source organism: Colletotrichum ledebouriae (assembly GCA_036785755.1). Classification (NCBI taxonomy): domain Eukaryota; kingdom Fungi; phylum Ascomycota; class Sordariomycetes; order Glomerellales; family Glomerellaceae; genus Colletotrichum; species Colletotrichum ledebouriae. The sequence continues at coordinate 3,076 of JAVHLU010002403.1, forward strand.
TAGAGTAGTTAATAAAGGAGCGGGTTTTATTAATTATATTAAGGCTAAACTCTCTAGCGACCCCCTCTATATTATTTATACTAAAGGGCTTACCTCGCTTAGGCTTAGTATATTTATATATAGGGTTTAGTATTAATATAGTTAAGGATTTATTATAAGTTAGATAAGGATAAGGAAGAGGGAGAGGTATAAAGCCCTACTTATAGAGCTTCTTATACTTCTAGCTATAAGAACCTCTTAGGAAAGACCTCTTTAGTTAAGGAGTTACCTCTTATATAATAGTATTTACCTTACTAGAAGGTTAACCTTTTAGGTTAAGGAGTTATCTTATATAGTAGCTTTTACCTTACTAGAAGGTTTAGTAAGGGCGTTACTATAAGAGCCTTAGTAACCCGTTTAGCTCTAATATAATTAGCCCTAGTATAGCGCGTATCTAACTTTATATAAGGGTTTACTTATAAGTAGTAGGAACGTATAGGGTTCTTATATTATTTTCCTTAACTAGTAGAGGGTATAGGTTAAAATACCTATATAGTATTTCCCGAATTATACCTATAAACTAGGTGAATTTATTATAGTCTTTTTGCGAAGGGGCTGCGGCGTAATTCCGAGCTTAATAAGAATATCCCTCTCTAATTATACTAATTCCTCCTCTATAAGAGACTCCTATATTACTTATAGGAGTAGCTATAAATACCCTCTCTCCTAGGCGTATAGCAATTTAAGCACTTGACTGTTTATATATATAAATATAAGCCTATTAGTAATCTTAGGAGCTAGTTAATTATAAGCTAAATTATATATAAAATTAAGTACTAAAAAGCTTCTCTCTAATAGGACTAAAGTTATAATATAGCCTAGTATTTATAGCGCTAATAGGGCTAGTTTTAAGTTCTAGACTTATATATACTTCTATACTATAAGTAGGCTCTACGCGGGCGCTTAAAAGGGGGTTATTAGGTTAAATAATAGGCTTATAACTATATAAAGGTTAAGGATCTTAATATAATAGGTATTATAGTAAGTAGTAGTTAGGGTAAATCTCTCTAGCTAATTAAATATAACTACCTACTTATTATTACTATATATACGCTGCGTATTAAAAAGTAGGAGGGTAGATATAATAACGTTAATATTAGTGATTTATTTTACCTAGCGGGCGTTAAATGCTCTAAATATCTCTACTTAGTTAACTTAATATATATTAGTAGCGTAGCGCGCCTCGTAGTAATACTAAATACCCTCCTAATAAGTAAGTATATAACTAGCGTGGGATTAATTAGTTTCTAATATCTTAATAGCCTTACTAATAGGTCTAAGTAGGTTAATAAGAGTCTCTATATAGAGCTAGAAAAATCTATTACTAATAATACTAATTAGTATTATAATACTACTAGCGTTACTATCTCTTATAATAAAGCCTCGCTAGCTAGCGATATTATTAAAGTAGATATAGTTAAAGAGAGCACCTTTTAAATAGAATACTAATAATAAGTAACGCTCTATACTTCCCTATTAGATAAAAGAGGAAGTAAGTAGGGCTTTAGGCTTACTATAAATAGTAACTTATAGTTACTAAAGTTAGACTAATTATAACTATAAGGTATAAAAGTAACTAATAATACTTAAGGCTTTCTTAATAATTAGTTACTATAGAGATAGCTTTATAATATTACTAATAAGAAGGTTTAGCCCGTAGGAGTTATAGAGAATAAAAATAATATACTTAAGGCCTAGTTAATAAGTAATCTCTTAGTATAAAGCCCTTATAGTATTATTTATATTAGTTATAAAGCTATTAATCCGCTTAAGGTTAGTAATACCCTTAATTATAGAGATCTCTTTAAGGATAGGAAGGAGCTTTTAGGTACTCTATATTATACTATAGGAGTAGTTAGTAGTTACTTATATATACTAGAAGAGTATAGTACTACTAGGTAGTATAATAGAGATATTAATAATATAATAATTAGTATTATCTTTAGAGCTATTAAAAGTTATATTAATATAAGGCGAAGCTTTAATAATAGCTTTAACTTTATAGTAGTAGTTATTATAGATATAAGGTAAATATACCTCGCGGAAGCTATATAATAATAGTAGCTTCTAGCTAGGTTAAAGTAGCGTAGTTAAGTCGCGGGTTTAGTTATCTTTATAAAAGGTAAAGGGGTAACTATTAGTAAAGATAGAAAGTATAGCGTAATAGTTTAGCTAGTCTATTAGGTCTCTAAAGGTATTATTAATTATAATTATAGTAATAAGGGTAGCTATAATTAGTAGTTAGGTATAGGTTTAGTATTCGAGGTATTATAGGTAGTAGTTAAGATACTTCCTCTACTAAGAGATATTAACTATAGTAACCTAGCCGTAGTATTTATACTGCTCTTTTTAGTCCTTATTATTATAATTATAGTATAGGCGAAATAACTACTTAATAATAGTAGTTTTAAGGCCTCTTAGCTCTATTATGACGTTATTAGTAATAATAATAATAGTAGTAGAGGTAGTATTATAGGAGGGAAAAAAGAGCTTAAAAGTTAGCCTAACTGCGATTATTAGGTTAGGTTAGCCTTACGCTAGCCTAATTAGGCTTAGTTTAGTGTAATATTACGCTTCTATCGCTTTTTTAGGCTAATGCAAAAGCACTGCTTTTTTAGGCTAAAGCAGAAAAACTCGGAACCCTATATCTCCGCACCCTTCTCTCGCCCTCTCTTTCGCATCAAGCCTTTTTAGGCGCCCAAACGGATATATTTGTGAAATTGTTTAATAGGTAATAAGCGAGCTAGCAGCCGCCGCCCGCCTAGCTAACCGAATTATTAGAGTTTTAGCCAGGGTTGGGAGTTAGTCACGATTTTAGTCAATTAGTTAAAAGATACTACTTTTTTTTAAAAATATATATGTTAAATATAAAGATAAAATAAATAAAGTAAATATATAACTATATAGTTTAATAATTAAATATAGTATATATAGCTTTTAATTCTTAAGTTTATTATATTTATAATATATAAACTATAATTAGTTAAATTAGTCTTATATTTTTCTTAAAAGTAACTAAAAAGTAACTAATCTACTTAATAATTAGAATAAAAAGCTATATATTACTAATATAAATCTCATAAAAATATATAGTATTTATACCTATTATTAGTATTTAATAAATTACTTTTTATAATTTTAGCTATATCTTCTATATAGTGACTAAAGCCTTGACTAATTTGAATAAATTTTTTAACTAAACCTGACTAATTCCTAACCCTGGTTTCGGCCACGCAATCTAGATTTGCCCATTCCCCTTTCGACAATACTACTTACATTTTCTATTGCTCGCCTTATCCCAGTTAAGTCAGAGTTGGCGATCGCTGAAGATAGCAGCAGACTCGAAAACCTATCAAACAACTGCAGCACCTCGGCAAAAGCCAGCACTCTTTACAGCGCTATAGTCTGTTCCGTCGACATATCAACCATTCCGTCTTGAGGATGAAAACTTTACACGTGCAGGGTCTCGGAGGGCAACTAGATGCTGGAGTACGCATTCGGGTGTGCCAGGGATCGGTCCGTAATTGTTCAGCGCATGCTCCGTCCGATAGCCCGGCATGCCGCCGCGTCCATCCAATATACCGTAGCACCCTCCCCACAACACGCCAACTCTTCAACAGACCAGCCCGAATACAATTTTGCATTCAACGCCCGTCATAATAGAGCTTCTCCTAGCACATCAAAGGCGCAAACCGGTGACATATGCCCTGGCTAAAAGGGCCTGCCAAGTAAGGAAAGGAGGGACTTCGCCATCCAATATCCAGCATATGGAGTTCTCTAACCAGAGGTCAACCCGTAAGTAATATTTTTCTGGTGTTATTCTGCCGGATGATCGGGGCCAGAAAATAAGGGGACGACGGCGGAACACGCAGGAATACCTCATTGACCATGCGCAGGTGGACGGTGGGAACGCAGGACTCGCTTCATTTACTTCGTTACGTACAATCCACTAGCCACAACTGTGACCGTATGACGAAAAGCAACTCCGTGAATCGCACCTTACACCTTCACAGGACCCCAAACTCTTTGCTTTCCGATGATCGAATTTCTTCACCAAAGCCTTCCTGCTGGGAAAGAAAAGTGCACTAAAAGATGCCGCGACGCCGGGCGCCGGCGCATAGCATGAAGCCTCACCTCGAAAGCGTCAAACGCCTCGCCGCAGGCCACGAGACTTCATGGAGGGATCGCGCCAACCGCCCCCGGGCCGGGGGGAGAAGGGGGGGTTGAAGCAGAAAAGGAAGAATAAAAAGGAGAAAGAAACAAACATGACCAAGTAACAACCATCAGCTCATGATTGACTCTCCAACCTCACTTTGTTGTACCCCTTGCATAAAAAGCTCACAGCACACGGTTCAGTTGACTGCGAACCACGATGCAGAAAACAGTACTCGCACCGTAAACCACCCTCGAGTTCTGACGTAGGTAAGCAGGCGCAACCACCACCACGGCCTCCGTCCCGTTGCCGGCCGGGAACGAGTACGCAAACCATACACGGTTTCGACCTCTTTAATTTTTTTTCCTCCCCTATCCTCACGTAAAACCCTTATAGGGTGCCTTTCCATCTTTTCCCACCATACTGGCGTACCTGTCTGTTCCTTACCCTCTGATGTCATCCTGCATCTGACAGGGCTGGTTGCCTTGGTCCCTTGATTTTTTTCTTCATTACTTTCCGTGACCCTATTCCAAAGGGACGCAGATTCCACACTTTGTGGAACACCAATGTGTGGAATTTTTTAGAGCTGGAAGTATAAGTCCTTGCCCCTAATAACCTAGCACCCTGTTTCACCCCCTCCTCCCTCCCCTAGTCTCTAATCTGCTTCTTTAGCGCTTTAAAGAACTTAGTATACTACTTATTATATAGCTAGTTAATCTTAGCTATATCCTTAGATATTAGCTATATTATACTTTTAAACTTTATTTTAATCTTATTAATTATTTTAAGTTATTCCTTTCTAAGATATCTTTATTACTATATAACTTAAATTACTAGGAGATAGAAAGACTTCTATCTTTTAATTAGGGTAGTATTAAGAGAGTTATTAAATTAGTAGTTCTTTTAATACTTAGGGTAATTTATTATAAGAAGGGTATTAATAAGATATAGGTATTAAGGTATCTTAGTAGCTTAGTTTAGATTAATTTAAGATACTTATAGTTTTATTATTATATTTAAGTACTTTAAAGATTTATTTTATAACCTTAGATTACTTATAGAGGTATCTTATTAAGTTCGGAATTACGCCGCAGCCCCTTTATAAAAAGACTATAATAAATTTACCTAGTTTATAGGTATAATTCGGGAAATACTATATAGGTATTTTAACCTATACCCTCTATTAGTTAAGGAAAATAATATAAGAACCCTATACGTTCCTACTACTTATAAACAAACCCTCTAAATATTACTATATAAAGTTAGATACGCGCTGCACTAGGGCTAATTATATTAGAGCTAAATAGGCTACTAAGGCTCTTATAGCCTAGAAACGCTATTACTAAACCTTCTAGTAAGGTACTACGAAAGCTACTATATAAGATAACTTCTTAACCTAAAAGGTTAACCTTCTAATAAGGTGCTAAAGGTATTATAAACGCTATTATATAAGAGGTAACTCCTTAACTAAAGAGGTCTTTCCTAAGAGGTTCTTATAGCTAGAAGTATAAAAAGCTCTACTATAAGCAGGGCCTTATACCTCTCCCTCTTCCTTATCTAACCTATAATAAATCCTTAACTATATTAGTACTAGACCTTATATATAAAAACGCTAAGCCTATGCGAGGTATACCCTTTAATACTAATAATATATAAGAGCTTACTAGAGAGTTTAGTATTAATATAATTAATAAAACCCGCTCTTTTTTTAATTACTCTATTATATATAGAGAGTATATTATTAATATAGCCCTTAAGAGGGCTCTTATTAATAACTCTAGAGAGGATATTTATTATTATATTATAGCTAAGTAAGTAGACTTAGTAGTAGAAGCTAGGTAGGTTATTATATATCCTATAGAGTAGCCCTTCTTCGAGCAGGTCCTCCGCACTATTAAGGCAGAGGTAGCCTAGGCCCCTTAGGGCTTGACATAGAGAGATCGTTGCTAACGACGGCATAGCTAGCGGACGAAGCGGTGATGGAGGCGGTATTAGCGGCGCGGGTGGTGCGCGAGAGGAAGTCGATGTGAAGTTAAAGATCGTGAGGCTGTCTAGTATAACGGGCATATATAAGTGCAGCTATAGTTAGGAAAGGTGGTTGGCAATTACGATCACGTGACCGAAGGCTGTATATTATCAGGAGGCGCGGAGTTAGAAGGTCTGTTGCACTTAAGCAGGTAAAATCACTATGCAGTGGCCAGAGGCCATAGAGGTATCTTATAGCTTATTCTAAGTCTTCTAGTTTAAGGTTTTAATTAAAATTATTAAGGTAGTTAGTAACTACTACTAAGTTTTTATCTATTATTTAGCGTGGAAAAGACCCCGTTTTTTGCGAATATAAAGGTTACTAAGGACGCAGATTCCAAACCCAAGGCCCCCCTACTCTACCCCTCCCGGACGAAGTGCCCCGAACCGCGGCTTGCATTTTCTTGCCTAACTCATGCCGATTCCCGTCCCGCAGCTTGCGGGAGAGAGAGAGCGCCAGATAGAGTCTGGACCTGCAAGACATGTAGCCATTGTGCTTCCAAGCACGCCTGGAAGTTGACCGCCCTTTTCCAAAAGTCCTGAATGGGGAATCTGAGGAGGCTCTTTGAACCTGCCATGGTTCCCCCAAGACCCTGCTAGTCTGCCCATATCGTCAACAAGTGGGTTTCGCGTCATCACCAGAGGCGTCTGCTTTGCGGCATGATTACGTCATTGAAGCTAGAGAATGCCCCGCTATTCCCAACCCCTGCTCAAGCATTGGTAACGTACAAGTCTTCCCGCTGCTAACTCCCTCGTTCTGTTTATTCCTGGCTGACTGAGTCGAGTTGCTGTCGAGTTACTTCACACACACCACCTCACGTTGCATTGTACATCATGGTTTCTGGATTCGGACTCGGCGTAAGAATTCTCGATAGCCTATACAAATAAAATATTATCAACACTGTTGTTTGTGTCTGCAGTGCCCTCATAGGAGTTTAGGCGTAGTAGGTACATTGGTCTGTCGTCGCTTGACCAGCCGTCTTGTAACCCGGTCTGTCTCGTTTATCCAGTCCCTCGTCTACTCGTCAACTTTCAGAGGCTCAACGTTCCAAATTTCCTCGGCATACTCATTGATGCAACGATCACTGCTGAAGAAGCCCATGCGAGCCACACTGGTAATAGACTTCGTAATCCACTCCTCCTGGTTCTTGTATGCCTCATCGACGAGGTGGTGGGTCTCGATGTAGCTGTTGAAGTCGTCCGAAACGAGGTAGTAGTCGCCATGGTCACGGACCGCTGAGATGAGAGCGTGGAAGTCTGACGGCGAGCCGAAAGTGCCTCGCTCAATTGCAGAAAATACCTTTCCGAGGTTCTCGTCGATCGTGTGGGAGCCGTAGGTGTGCGCGTGGCGGAGATCCTCAACGTCTTCGGCCAGGTTACCGAAGAGGAAGATGTTGCTCTCGCCAATCTCGCGGGTGATCTCGATCTAAGCTGATTTTAGCACCGATCACCAGGAGATACCATTCACTTGCCATTCACTTGGGTAACTTACGTTGGCGCCGTCGCACGTGCCAATAATGAGACCGCCATTGAGGACAAACTTCATGTTGCTGGTACCCGACGCCCTAGGTGAGGTTAGTAGAGTTTTTGTCTGGACCAGAAGATCACTCACTCTGTGCCAGCAGTTGAGATGTGCTCGCTGAGGTCAGAAGCGGGGATAATCATCTCGGCCTTGCTAACGTTGTAGTCCTCGAGAAAAATGACCTTGAGGAGGTCACCAACGTCCTCATCATTGTTGACAACGGAGCCAACGTTATTTACCAAGTGAATAATTTGCTTGGCCATCCAGTAACCAGGAGCAGCTTTTCCACCAAAGATGGAGACACGGGGTGTCACCTTCTTGCGGTCTTCAGGCGACATAGCCTTGAGAGTCAGGTATCGGTGAATGACGCCAAAGATGTTCATCTGTTGACGCTTGTATTCATGAATTCTCTTTACTTGGACGTCGAAGAGTGCGGCTGGGTTAACGCTAACGCCGGTCGTGCTTTTGATATACTTGGCAAGGCGGACCTTATTGACGTACTTGATCTCGGCCCACTCCTTGCGGAATTCCTTGTCTTCGAGGCTATGCTCAAGCTTATTCAGCTGCGTCAGGTCCTTCAAGAATTCGTGACCGCCCGTCTTGGAGGCGATGAGGTCAGACAGACGAGGGTTAGCCTGATGCAACCAACGTCTCGGGGTAATACCGTTTGTGACGTTGGTGAACTTGTCAGGACCGTAGATGTTAACGAAATCCTTGAAGATGGTAGTCTTGATGAGGTCTGAGTGCAACTCGGCTACACCATTCACCTTGTGGGAACCGACAATGGCCAAGAAAGCCATGCGGACCATCTTCGGCTGTGACTCTTCAATGATCGAGACCCTGCCGAGAATGTCGCGGTCGTTGGGGAACATCTTCTCAACCCTCTGGAGGAAGTACAGGTTGATGTCGTAGATAATCTGCAAGTGTCTGGGAAGCAGATGCTGAACCAGACCGACGGGCCACTTCTCCAAAGCCTCGGGAAGGACGGTGTGGTTGGTGTAGCCGAAGGTGGCAGTGACCAAGTTCCAAGCCTCATCCCAGTCCAGCTTCTCTAGATCAACTAGGATGCGCTGAAGCTCGACAATGGCAAGTGTAGGATGGGTGTCGTTCAACTGGATAGCAACCTGGTCGGGGAATTCCCTCCAGGGGCGTCGGGACTTCTTGAAGCGACGAACGATATCGTAAAGAGATGCGGCCACCCAGAAATATTGTTGCTTCAGGCGAAGCTCTTTTCCTCGCTCGAGGTTGTCGTTAGGGTATAAGACAGCGCTGATGGTCTCTGCGCGCTGCTGGTCGGCAACAGAGTTTTCGTAGTCGCCGCTATTGAACTTTTGGAAGTCGAACTCTCCGCTGGCAGCCTTGCTGGACCACAGACGCAGGTTATTGGTAGACGGGGTTGCGTATCCCGGAATCGGCACGTCGTATGCTACGGCAGTGACTGTCTCACCGCCCTGCCAGCTAGAAATGGTCTTGCCGTTGGAGTCTGTTGATTTCTGGACGTGGCCGAAGAACTGGATCTGCTAGGGTCAGCATACGGGTAGGAGATATTGAGAGCGTGGTTTGGCTTACATCGACCGTCACATCGTGACGAGGGAACTCCCAGGGATTGAAGTCTAGCCAGTAGTCGGGAACTTCGACTTGGTAACCGTCGATAATCTCCTGCTTGAAGATACCGTATCTGTACCGCAGACCGTAGCCCCAAGCGGGGAAGTTGAGGGAAGCAAGACTGTCGAGGAAGCAAGCTGCCAATCGACCAAGACCACCGTTTCCAAGGGCAGCGTCGTGCTCCTGCTCAATGACATCTTCGATGCGGAAGCCGAGATCATCCAGACCAGCTGCGACATTGTCAGGTCGGTTCCTCATGGATAGCTTCAGAGTCACTTACACTTAGCGACGTCCTTCAAACCGACATTGAGCATGGCATTGTCGAGTGCTCGGCCCATGAGAAACTCAAGCGAAAGGTAGTAGATACGCTTCCCGTCGACAAGAGTCTGACGCTGCTGAGTCTTGTTCCACTCCTTGACCAGACGATCGCGGAAGGCCAAGCTGGCAGCGGAGTAGGCGGCCGTCTCATCGCAGTTGAACATGCTACGGGCAAGAGTGGTCTCGACATGGCGGACAACCTCTTTTTCGAACTCATCTTTGCTCTTGAAGGGCCCGGCCTGGGCCTTGTTCCACGCCTCACGCTGGGGCTCCGGGATTGAGGCTATTCAGAAATGAGATTAGCAGCCAGACTCAGTTGACTTGCAGTGATCTGTGCTAGGTGTAAATGAAGCTCCTGGGGCAGTGGGTGTGGCGTGATGGAGCTTCCGCTGATCAGTGCGGGGTATTTTGGAGCTGCCCCTCCAAGCTCCACGAAAGCCGCCTGAGCTCACCCACGACACCAGAAGCTGGCGGATACACGGCATCGTCCCAGCAATGCATGCCATTGAACGGAGCAGAAGGTTTCCAGAACTCACCCTCGACGCTCTTGATCTCACCGGCACCAAAACCGGTGAAGGTTCGCTTGTGCTTGGGGCGGGAGATGCCCGCGGGGCCGACGGAGCCCTGGATGTCGACAATGGGAGCGCCCATGGACGGGCGTCGCTCCCGCATGGAAATGCGTTGCTCCTTGGTGTCCGACATGTTCGTTCTGTGTATAACTTTTCGAGGAATGGAATGCCCAGAAAATAAAGACAATGAGGATGAGGAGTTGTAGCGAAGATGGCGACGATTGCACTGCGCGGCTCGAAGAGGCTCGCAACAGATGCAGCAAGTTCTGGTTGAGGGAGAGCAGACGACGTCGAAGCCTGAGGCCGCACAAGCTTTTTGATGAGGATAGGAGGAGAGGTGAGGGGTAAAAGAGAAAGAGAAATCAACAGGTTCGGGAGGGGGGGGATGGTGGGAGTTTAAGAAAGAGACGGGAGCTATCACTCATGAGACCATGGGGAAATGGAAGGGGAAGGGGAAGCTACAAGTTACCTACATACTGATACCTCCCTTCCTTACCTACTTTCTCTAGACGGAAAGGCACGGCTCGAGCATGAGCCATGGCATTTGCATTAGCATTCAATCGCCCGATATTTTTCTTGCACAAAAAGCTCCGGTAGGCAAAGAAGGTGAGGTAAGGTAGTGTTGCACCTCCCGAGATACAGTAACTTGCCGGGATTCCATGGTCCTTGCATGGCATTGAGCTACTGATCTGATCTGACAACCCGCACACCCAGAAAGACGCGATGGATCTGACCCCGTTTCTGTCCCCATCAAGGTCTTGTCTGGCTAGGTTAGGTCGGGAACAAGACCGAGGACAATAAACCGCCTGATATGACCTCACAAATGCAGGACGAAGCCAGACGAGTGGGTTCTCAACATCCCTGGCTTTATGTGAAACCCATGCCGAGCAGATGCAGCAGCGAGGGCAGTAATACGGGGTGACAAGGACAGCAGCGGTAGAAGGAGAGACACATTTCAGCAGTAGCTAAGTCAGCACCCCCCATAACCGCGCACCTACGTATTAATTCAGCAAAACTCCTAGGAATTGTAATGAAAATAACATAAGTACTAAGAAATATAAAGATCTTAAATCTTTTTAGCTTTTTTTAATATCTATAATATATACTCTATTAAGTAGGTTTAAAGGTTTTGAGTATTATTATATATTAAATTAATTAAAATAGATATTAAGCTAAGCTATTTACATATATTTTTAAAACATTCTATTTTAATATTAAAGAATAAGGGATTTAGTTCTTTAATAAAAGGTAGTTTCCTTCCTGAATAAAAAGGAGCTTGTTTCCTTAATATAAAAGGATTTACTTCTTTAATAAGAAGGAATTTACTTCCTTAAAAAAGGGATTTATATCCTTAATATAAAGGGAATTTATTTCCCTAATATAACAAAGGAATTTATATCTTTAATATAAAGGATTAACATCCTTAATAAAAGGAAGGGATTTGTATTCTTAATATTAAAGGATTTATATCCTATATCCCTAATATAAAGAAAGAAAAGGATTTATATCCTTAATAAAAAGAAGGGATTTATATTCGTAACATAGAAGACATCTTATCCCATATCCTTAATATAAGAATACCGAAGGTATATCTTAATAGTCTCTATTATAACCTTATAAAGGTTACGTAAACTTTAATAAATAACTATAGTATATATAGTTATATATATATAGATATACAATATCTCTTTAATAATATATTAATAACGATGAAATATAAAATAGTAATCATAATAATATTTCCTTTAGGGAATAAATACTTTAAAAATCTACATAAATTCTAATAATATTAATAACCTTATATATATATATAATCCTTATATTTACAGCTATAAATATATATATAAAAAAGTGCACGGACCACATAGTGATCTAAGCACGATCCTGCTAAGTAAGCTTAATAATTAGCCGTTTAGTAGCTACGTTTTAAAATATCTTACCCCTTACTTATCGAGGGTAGGATTTATAACTTAGAAATAATATTAATAATATTAACGATTTCTAAACTAGTTTATTCTATTCAAAATCAATTAAAATTATTACCTTATACTTAAATTTATTAGCTTTTATTATAATATTAACTAGCCTATATATATTTATTATTTAGTATAAAGGGCGGGCCTAGTGCTATAGCTAATAGTATCCTAGCCTTTAGTATATATAGCGCGCGCATACGGGCGCACGCATAGAGGCGCTACTAATTAAGCCAAAGTACTATAAGAAGTATATAATAATAAGCTAACTACTTATTACTTAGCTATACTTAAGTGCTTAGGATAGCGCGCGCCCTAATGCGCGCCCTATAAAATGGGCATAGCTTATAATATTTAGGCTACTTTAGCGTCCCCTTTGCGACTTATATACCTATTCTTATACTTAATATAGAAAGGATTTATATCCTTAAATATAAAAGGATTTATATTCTTAACCTTAATAAAAGGGTATTCACTACTTTGATAAAAAGGGGATTTATTTCCTTAATAAAGAAAATAATAATAATAATACTTAAGAAGACTTTTATATTATAAAGAAAGTCTTTTAATATCCTCTAAAAGATTTAGAGATATACTTTCTTAAATAAAAAGGGATAAGAATACTTCTTATAATAAATATATACTTCTATGCCTTCTATTAGGAAGGTTAATCTTTACTTTTTAGGAAGCTAGGCCTACCTAAGAAAAGAAAACTCTCTTATTATTATTAAACCCCTAAATATTAAAAGCTTAAATCTAATTGCTTTTTTAAAGAATTAAGCTAATTTACTCTAAATCTAGATAAATATAAGTTTATATAGCTTAGTTTAATTAATATTATTCTTATTAGCTCTTATTAGCTCTTATTAGCTCTTATTAGCTCTTATTAGCTCTTATTAGCTCTTATTAGCTCTTATTAGCTCTTATTAGCTCTTATTAGCTCTTATTAGCTCTTATTAGCTCTTACTAGCTTATTATTAATAAGCCTTATATATATAATAAAGCTCTAGCTAGTAGCTAGTAAAAGTAAGTACTTATTAATATATTTATATCTTTATTTTAAAGTTAAATAGGGTTAGTTATAACTAAACTTAGTAAATAAAGCTTTAGGATATAATATAAGGTAGTTATTAAGAATTACTTTTAATAATATAATTATTAAAATTTACTTTTAATCTTTAAAAGATCTCCTTATTTATCTTTTTTATAAGGTACTTATAGATTTTAGGTAATATATAAGCTATAAAAATAAATAGCTACTCCGTAGTATAGCTTATAATATACTTATTTTCTCCTCTTTATTATCTCTCTTAATATATATAGCTCTAATAAAAGCGGGAGGTATATAAAAAACTATATATTAAGAAGAGAGTATTATATAAAAGGTATATTATATTATTTACTTATTTAGTAATTATCCTTATTATAAATCCTAATAAAGAGATTTATTTCTTTAAGTATATAATAAATACTTATTAATATATTTATATTATTATTAAAGTTCAATAGAGTTAGCTATAACTAGATTTAGTAAATAAAACCTTAGAATATAGCGCGAGGCCCTTATTATTAAGGACTACTTTAAAGCTTTCTAAGACCTACTTACTTATCTTTCTTATAAAATAACTATAGGTTTTAAATAATATATAAGCTAGCTCTTATTATTAACTTAGAGCTTAAAGTTATTACTAGAGATATATAGCTTAAGTAAATTTAGCTTATTAATATTATCTCTTTATAAGGTACTTATAGATTCTAAGTAGTATATAAGTTATAGAAATAAAAAGCTATATATTAATATAGCTTATAGTATACTTATCTCTTATCTCTCTTTATCTCTCTTAATATATATAGCTCTAAGAGTAAGAGGTATATAAAAAACTATATATTAAGAAGAGAGTATTATATAAAGGGATTACTATACTAGTTACTTATCTAGTAATTATCCCTATTATATATCCTAATAAAAAGTTTATTTTTAGGTAAATAATAAATACTTACTAGTATATATATACCCTTATTAATATTAAATAAAGTTAGTTATAACTAGACTTAGGAGATAAAACCTTAAAATATAGCGCGAGGCTCTTATTATTAAGAACTACTTTTAAGCTTTCTAGGACTTACTTATCTCTTTTATAAAATACCTATAGATTTTAAGTAGTATATAAGCTAGCTCTTAGTATTAAGTTAGACCTTAAAGTTATCTCTAGAGATATATAGCTTAAATAGATATAGCTTACTAATACTACCTCTTTATAAGGTAATTATAGATTCTAAGTAATATATAAGCTATAAAAATAAAAAGCTACTAATTAATATAGCTTATAATATACCTATTTCCTATCCCTCTTTATTTCCCTTAGTATATATAGCTCTAATAAGAGTAGGAGGTATATAAAAAACTATATATTAAGAAGAGAGTATTATATAAAGAGACTATTATATTATTTATCTATCTAGTAGTTATCCTTATTATAAATCCTAATAAGAATGTCTATTTCTTTAAATATAGCTCGCTAGTATTACTTCTCTATAAGGTATTTATAAATCCTAAGTAATATATAAGCTATAGAAATAAAAAGCTACTTATTAGCATAGCTTATAGTATACTTACCTCCTATCCCTTCTTATCTCTATTAGTATATATATCTCTAATAAGTATAGGAGCTAGTAGCTCGTAAGAATAAGTACTTGTTAATATATTTATACCTTTATTAAAGTTAAATAAAGTTAGTTATAACTAGATTTAGTAGATAAAACTTTAAAATATAATATAAGGTAGTTATTAAGGATTATTGTTAATAAGGTAGTTATTAAGAACTATTTTTAATTTTAAAACGATCTCCTTATTTATCTTTTTTATAAATTACCTATAGATTTTAAATAATATATAAGCTATGTAAATAAATAGCTACTCCTTAGTATAGCTTAGAATATACTTACTTTCTATCTCTTATTATCTCTATTAGTATATAGACCTCTAATAAGAGCAAGAGGTATATAAGAGATTGTATATTAAGAGGAGACTATTATATAAGGAAAGTACTATACTATCTACTTCTATTAAATAGTAGATATTATAATTAATATCCTATTAGAAGAGCTAATAGCTAGCACTCCCTAGTATAGAAAATAGAATATATAGTATTACTAATTAGATTTATTCTACTTATAGCGTAACCTTACTAATAGAAGTATTCTCCTTAGAGCTAGCTATAGGTAGCGCTCCCTAGTACTCTTTAATAAAGTCGGAGGGCCAAGCGGTCTTAGGAAGACAACCATCATAGCCAACTCCTTGGCTCACAGAACGACATGGCTACGATCCGACTTATATATTCTACTTATTGC
>JAVHLU010002404.1:0-18623 GCA_036785755.1 Colletotrichum ledebouriae
AACCTACCTAGCTTCTATTACTAAGTCTACTTACTTAGCTATAATATAATAATAAGTATCCCCTCTAGGGGTATTAATAAGAGCCCTCTTAAGGGCTATATTAATAATATACTCTTTATATATAATAAAGTAGTTAAAAAAGGAGCAGGTTTTATTAATTATATTAATACTAAACTCTCTAGTAAGCTCTTGTATATTATTAGTATTAAAGGGCGTGCCTTGCGTAAGCTTAGCGTTTTTATATATAGGGTCTAGTACTAATATAGTTAAGGATTTATTATAGGTTATAGGGATAAGGAAAAGGGAGAGGTATAAGGCCCTGCTAGTAGAGCTTCTTATACTTCTAGCTATAAGAACCTCTTAGGAAAGACCTCTCTAGTTAAGGAGTTACCTCTTATATAGTAGCGTTCGTAGCACCTTTAGTACCTTACTAAAAGGTCGACCTTTTAGGTTAAGGAGTTATCTTATATAGTAGCTTTTATAACACCTTACTAGAAGGTTTAGCGAGGGCGTTGCTATAAGAGCCTTAGTAGCCTACTTAGCTCTAATATAATTAGCCCCGGTGCAGCGCGCATCCGACTTTATAATATTTAGAGGGTTTACTTATAAGTAGTAGGAATATATAGGGTTCTTATATTATTTTCCTTAACTAGTAGAGGGTATAAGTTAAAATACCTATATAGTATTTCCCGAATTATACCTGCGAACTAGGTGAATTTGTTATAGTCTTTTTACAAAGGGGCTGCGGCGTAATTCCGAACTTAATAATACCCTCTTTTCCTATAGAGTATTATAATAAGAGGAGGTCCCCTGCTCCTTTAGGGTAGGGAGCCTTAGTAGCGAGTTATTATATCTTCCTTAGTTATCCTCTTAAGTTAATAAAGAAGAAGGTTAACTAGTATATATTCTAGCTTATTATAGAGGACCTATTAAACCCTTCTAATATAAGAGTACGCGCTACTATAAGTTATAATTATAGGGACTTTATTATTTAACTATTAATAATATTAACTTAGGAATAGGAATCTATATCTACTACTACTTCTTATTTAGTAACGTTCTAGAGAACGATTACTTATCCCTTTATAATATCTCTCCTTAGGAAAGTATCTAATTTTAATATAAATATAGGAGTTATTAATATAATCCCCTAGCTTACTTATTTTCTAATAAGTTAAGTTCCTTAACTTCCCTTATAGATTAGATTTTATTAACCCTCGCTTTCTTAGTAAATACTTAATATCTTACTAGCGTTTTATTTATATTTTATTATTTATTTAGATAATCTACCCTCTTATACCCTTTCTTCTTATAGCTAAAGTATACTAAGGGGTTAGATATTATAGGTTATATACTAGGGCTAAATATAGGCTAGCTCCTATTAGATCCCTATAATATACTACTAACTAGTTAGTAAGGTATTAGGCTCTAGGAACCTCGCGTAGTCTTATAGCTAGAGCTCTACTAGCTCCCCTTTTAGCTTACCCTTACTATAGGGGGGACCCTTAGTATATACTCTTTACTTATATATTACTTCCTACTTTTGCTCTATAGGGTCTCGCTACCCTATTAGTAATATATCTCCTATAAGTATTCTACTTCTATAGCTATATCCCTTAGTTTTTATATTTTAACTTTCTAATATTTAAGCTCCCTATATAAAAAGGGGGCTAGTTAGAAGTATAATATATAAGCCTTAGCCTTACTATCTTCTATACTAACTATACCTAAGTTCTTATATATTACTAACTATTTAATAAAGAACTATATTAGTAACTATATCTCCTTCTATCTTATTATATCTAGCTTTATATAATACCTCTACTCTTAAAGCTCTAGGTTAATATATTATTAGTAAATAAATACTATAAAGTTAGCCTAAGCTAGGTCTCCTTCTAGCCTAGCCCTATAGTATTACTATTAGGTTTATAGGGATAAGCTTATCTTTATAAGCGCCTATTAGATCTATTACTCTAGTATATTACTAGTATATAGTTAGTATCTATCTTTAACTACCTAGATCTAGTTACTAACCTAGTCTATAGTAAAGTCCTTGCCTATAGTATAGTAGTTATATATAGGGGGTTTCTTATATTCTCTCTATAGGTATCTTATTACTAAGCGGTTAGTAAGTTCTTATAGTAGGGTAGTAGTTTATTCCTTATATTACTATTATTATAGATATATCTACTCTATAAGGCTCTCCTATTATCTCTATAATAGTCCTATTACTTAAGTAAGGATACCTAAGATGCTAGCTTCTTAGGGGGTCTTAGGCGGGGTGCCCTATTAGCTACTACTTACTATTTATTTACTAAGTAAGAATTAGTCTACTTACTCTAGCGCTATCTAGGACTAGGCCTGCCCCCTTAGGGTTATCTCTCCTGCTATATTATCGCTAGGGTTATTTATCCCCCTACTATAGTATCCGCGCTATATTTCTTATATCTTAGGGCTTAGCGAGTAACCTATATTATATTAGCTAAGACCCTATTAGTTATATTCTATATACCTAGCCTAGAGTTCGTTATAATTAAACTCCGTTACTAATTCGTTAGTATACTATTACTAGTTCGTTTTAGATATTCTAACTAACGCTAGTTTCTTGAATCGAGATAGAAGCAATAGAGTTATATACTTATTAGGGATATTATATATTATAAGCTTAAAATATTTAGCTTTTTAAGCCTAATTTAATACTTTTTTAAGTCTAATATATAAACCTTTCTTTAGCTTATCCCGCTATAATCTTTAGGATCTAGTAATTAATATAAAACTTCTAAAGCTACTTTAATAATCTTATATACATTAAGCTATAATAGCTTAAATTTTGACTTATTTTTATTATTTTTATTAGACTTATCTTAGACTAGATTACTTAGTTTAAAAACTTATCTTATATTCAGGGTATTATTTTATCTCTATTACTAATACTACTTCTTATATTATTTAATCTCTTATTTCCTTATATTAATTCAGTTATAAGGTAGTTTCTTAGCTTAGGTATTATATATTTAGCTTAAATGTATCTTCTATTACAATAATTAATAGGTTTTTATAGCTATTAGTAACTTTCTCTAAGTTATCTAGTCCCTTAATACTAGTATTCTATCTAAGGGTATTATAGCTTGATATAGCTTATAATAATATAATAGAAATTATAAATATAAACCTCGAGTTTAACTATTATAAAATCTCTAGGAACTAAAAGTACTATTAGTATCTTATTTTCTTAGGAACTATTTTTATTTACTTTATTAGCTATAGTTTAATTATTCTTATTATTCTCTCTATTTATCTAGTTAATTATAAGTATAAAGCTAGTTTATAAATTACCTTAACTCCTTAAAATCTTATAACTAATTAGAAAAGGGTACTCTTAAAATATAAACCGTTATTATAATATATAGCTTTTAGCTATCTAAAGATTACTAAGATAAATAATATCTATACTTAATATATTAACTTAGCTATAGCCCTAGCTATAAGGGTTAGCGCTAGGAACTTAGTAAAGTAGTCCACATTTAGTAAAGTATATACATTACTATTAGCTCCTCGAGAGTAGATTTCCCTTATAAAGTCTATAAGGATTAATTACTAAGGTATTATTACTACTATTTTCTTTAGAGTCGCGGGCTACAGGTATAAGCTACTAGTCTAATATATATCATATAATATAATATAAATCTTTAGATCTTATCCTCTTCTTAGCTAGTATAGCTAACCTTATAGGTTATATATTATAATTATAAGACTAAAGTATCCCTACTTATTATATACTCTAAATAATACTTTAGCTACCTTATCTTACCTAATATAAGTTATTAGCCTTATATCTCGCTCTATCTTTAATAGTTTAAAGTCTTATATCTAGTATTTATAGGCTTTTATAACTACTACTCTCTACTTATCTCTTTTTAGATATTATATACCCTTAAGGCCTAAGAGTAGAAACCTAATAATATCCCTATACTATTCTTCTAAGCCTTATTATCTTTAGAGGGCTTCTTTAATCTATTATCTCTAGTCCTCGTTTAGCTATTACTTTAATTTATCTTCGTTTACTAGTAAAGCCTTTTTTATATCCTATATAATAAATATAAAGCCTAGTTTATCTCTCTATTTATTACCCTAGCGTTATATAGTCCTATTTTGGCCTCTGGCCACTGCATAGTGATTTTACCTGCTTAAGTATAATAGACCTTCTAACTCCGCGCCTCCTAATAATACACAGCCTTCGGTTATATAATTATAACTCTCCTAACTATAGCTATACTTATATATGCCTATAGCCTCACGATCTTTAACTTTATATTAATAATAACGTGGTTTTTAATTATTTAATAAACTATAAAACTATTAACCTTTCCTCTCGCGCACTACCTGCGCTACTAATACCGCCTCTATTACCGCTTCGTCCGCTAGAAGTCGTTACTATCTTTATCCTCTTATTTGATTGGGTTAGCTAACGCCTTCGTAGTAGCTATGCTATTATTAGCAACGCTCTCTCTATACTATAGTTAGCGTAAGCTATACTTACTAACGTTCGCCTAGGCTGCCTAGGCTACCTCTACCTTAGTAATATAGAGGACCTGCTTAAAGAAGGGCTACTCTATAGGGTATATAATAACTTACTAAACGTCTACTACTAAGTTTACTTACTTAGCTCTAATACTATTACGCCTTATAGAGTCCCCTATAGGGGTATTAAAATAAGCCCTCTTAAGGGCTATACTAATAATATACTCTCTATATATAATAGAGTAGTTAATAAAGGAGCGGGTTTTATTAGTTATATTAAGGCTAAACTCTCTAGCGATCCCCTCTATATTATTTATATTAAAAGGCGTGCCTCGCTCGGGCTTAGCGTATTTATATATAGGGTCTAGTGCTAATATAGTTAAGCGATAAGGAAGAGGGAGAGGTATAAGGCCCTGCTTAGCTTCTTATGCTTCTAGCTATAAGAACCTCTTAAGAAAGACCTCTTTAGTTAAGGAGTTACCTCTCGTATAGTAGCGTTTACCTTACTAGAAGGTCGACCTTTTAGGTTAAGGAGTTATCTTATATAATAGCTTTTACCTTACTAGAAGGTTTAGCAAGAGCGTTGCTACGAGAGCCTTAGTAGCCCGTTTAGCTCTAATATAATTAGCCCTAGTATAGCGCGCATCTAACTTTATAATATTTAGAGGGTTTACTTATAAGTAGTAGGAACGTATAGGGTTCTTATACTATTTTCCTTAACTAGTAGAGGGTATAGGTTAAAATACCTATATAGTATTTCCTAAATTATACTTATAAACTAGGTGAATTTATTATAGTCTTTTTATAAAGGGGCTGCGGCGTAATTCCGAACTCAATAGTCCTATTTTAGCTATAGGAGTCTAACTTAAACTATAAGATATTTATATATATCCTAGTATAATTTGTAATAATTAGTCTATCCTTAACTATCGCTTTATAATTTATTTATTACTTAATTATTCTTAACATATCCTATAGTTTTAAGTAGATCCTATTAAGCCTATTTATAACTTTAATAATCTTTGTTATCTTTAGTTGATTATTATTAATAATATTATGTTTTATAAGGATTTTAATCTACTTTCCTAGCTTTCTATATATTTCTCCCTAGTTTTTTATACTCTATTTATTTAATAGGTAGTTTATATAAAGTTAAATTAGGTATAGATTAGTATTTAGTAGCTATTAGTATTTAATAAGAGCTTTAACTATTACTAGGGTTTCTCTTTTAGGCATAGAATATCTCTACTCTATATCTATTAGTCTCTAGCTTATTTATATAATAACTAGGGCGTTACTAAAGTTCTTATTTATAATAGGAATTCCTATTTTATACTTATTAGGTAGTTAGAGTGGGATTATATTAATACTTCTATTATTATAATCTATTATAATATGGAATTAAGCTATTAATAATACTCTATAAGTTATATTATTCTATACTATATTATAAATAGTATCTAGAGTAATAGCTTAGGCCTCTCCTTAGTATAGCGTTTCTCTCTCTATCTATTCTCTCTATATACTTTTCTTTCTTATCTTTATCTATTTAGTTATCTGCTTAAAAGAAACTCTCTTAATAATACGTTCTAGGTTAATATATCCTAGGATATATTTATAAATAAATAATATAAAGTAGAGTAAACCTTAGATTTCTATTTCTATCTCTAGTAGCTTATCTCTAAATAGCTTCTTCTAGTATATAAACTTATTTTAATATTATAATAAAAGATAGATCTTTCTATTTTAAATTTTAAAACCTATTAACTTTATATAATTATTAAAAAGTATTATCTTACTTCTACTTAAGCTAATAAGAGCCTAGGTAATATATAAGAAGTAGTAATAATAAAGAAAGTATAACTAGTTCTCAAAGGTTATTTCTATAGTTATATTATAGTTATTAATAAAGATTAAAAGTAAGCTCTTAAGATATAATAAGTAACTTATAATAGATAAGATATATCTACTATTAATATTATAATATCTAAATACTAGATCTCTAAATTATATATAAGTAGAAGGTGCCCCTTTTAAGCCTTATATTATACTAAGGTATTCCTATATTCCTCTAGGCCTAATAAATATAGCTTTAGAATAGTTACCCTCTTAGATAGGGATACCCTAGAATCTATTAGAAGCGTTAGTTTATAAATAGTATTTTAGTTAGCTATAGAAGATAGAGTTAATATTAGTCTCTATATTATAATATAGGCGTACTAGCTTAATTAAAGCTTTATTGATTAGGTAGAAATTACATATAATCCTTAAATTTATAAGCTTATAAGGTTTCCTCTAGAATAATATATTTACTACTTATAATAACTTTCTATTTATCCTTTAGATAACTCTAGCTATCTCTATTTTAGGGAATACTATAGTAGAAAACTCCCTTTTATTCCTTAAGTACCTTAACTATCTTTAGACCTTTAGCTATACCCTTAGTAAGAGATTAATTATATACTCTATGAAGGTTGTCCTTCTAATATCCTAAAGTTATTTTATAAAGTAATCCCTCTATATATAGTATAGTCTCTTAACTATAGCCCTCTATTTATCTATCTTAGCTATAATACTAATCTTAATCTTAGAGTCTTTAAACTATAAGTTAATCTTATATTATAATACTCTTAATAGCTCTTAGTAAGTAGGTATTCTTAAAGTTTCTAAAGGGTAATCCTTAAAACTTAGGTTTTATATATATAAAGTATAGTCCTCCAACTTCCTAGCTTTCTCCTAAAAAGATATCTAGTTTTCTTAGCCTCTGGCCACTGCATAGTGATTTTACCTACTTAAGTGCAATAGACCTTCTAACTCCGCGCCTCCTAACAATATATAGCCTTTAGTCACGTGATCGTAATTACTAACTACCTCTCCTAACTATAGCCGCACTTATACGTGCCTATAGCCTCACGATCTTTAACTTTATATCAATAATAACGTAGTTTTTAATTATTTAATAGACTATAAAACTATCGACTTTTCCTCTCGCGTACTACCCGCGCTACTAATACCGCCTCTATTACTACTTCGTCTACTAGCTATACTATTATTAGTAACGCTCTCTCTATATTAAAGTAGTTAGCGCAAGCCGTACTTACTAATATTCCCCTAATAGGCCGCCTAAGCTACCTCTACCTTAGTAATATAGAGGACCTACTTAAAGAAGGGCTACTCTATAAGGTATGTAACGACCTACTAAACTTCTACTACTAAGTTTACTTACTTAGCTCTAATACTATTACGCCTTATAGAGTCCCCTATAGGGGTATTAAGGTAAGCCCTCTTAAGGGCTATATTAATAATACGCTCTCTATATATAATAGAGTAGTTAATAAAGGAGCGGGTTTTATTAATTATATCGAGGCTAAACTCTCTAGCGATCCCCTCTATATTATTTATATTAAAGGGTATACCTCGCTTAGGCTTAGCGTATTTATATATAAGGTCTAGTATTAATATAGTTAAGGGATAAGGATAAGGATAAGGGAGAGGTATAAGGCCCTACTCGTAGAGCTTCTTATACTTCTAGCTATAAGAACCTCTTAGGAAAGACCTCTCTAGTTAAGGAGTTACCTCTTATATAGTAGTATTTATAATACCTTTAGTACCTTACTAGAAGGTTAACCTTTTAGGTTAAGGAGTTATCTTATATAGTAGCTTTCGTAGTACCTTACTAGAAGGTTTAGCGAGGGCGTTACTACGAGAGCCTTAGTAGCCCGTTTAGCTCTAATATAATTAGCCCTAGTGCGGCGCGCGTCTGACTTTATATAGTAATATTTAGAGGGTTTACTTATAAGTAGTAGGAATATATAGGGTTCCTATATTATTTTCCTTAACTAGTAGAGGGTATAGGTTAAAATACCTATATAGTGTTTCCCGAATTGTGCCTGCGAACTGGGTGAATTTGTTATAGTCTTTTTGCGAAGGGGCTGCGGCGTAATTCCGAGCTTAATTAAATTAATAATATCTACTTCTAATCCTAGGTTGAAGAGTATATTCCTAGTTAATATATACTTAATCTTCCTATTAATATATTCTAAACTAGATAGGACCTTACTACTTAAGATATATATAATATCTTAATAATATAAGTAATTTTACTTTCCTAAAGTCTATCTAGTAAAATTATTACTTAATATACCTAAACTAACCTTATAATATATATCTAGAATTAAAAGATTATTACTTAACTTTAACTTATCTCTCTTATTCTTAGTCTTAAAAGGATTAACTTATATAAAGAATACTAATTCTACTCTTACCTTAAGGCTAACTTATAGTAGCTAAAGGATTAATATCCTAATATTAATATCTTTTAAGAAGGTTCTAAGACTAAACTCTAGAACGCTATACTTAGTTATTATTCTAATAAGTAGAAGTAATTATAATTTTAGAACTAATTATTTTATAGAACTAGACTTACCCTATAAGGAGTAGCTATCTTCTTCTAGCCTAGTTAAGTTTAAAATAATAGTAGGGTATATTTTCTTTCTCTAGTCTTACTCTAAGCCTCTTAATAAAGCTTAGAAGCCTAAAGAACTAGTTTATCTCCTCTTATAATCATAGTCCGCTCTACGAGCCCCTTTAGCTAATAATTCTCCCCTTTCCTTATATTTAAACCTATATATAGGATTATAAGGCTTATTATGCTTCTAGCTATTAGCTCTAATATATTTAAGCTCTTATAATATATACTTAGCTACTTCTTCGAAGGGTAGATAATGATTAGGATTATTATACTTATATCGCTCCTTTATCTACTAATATCCTAAACTAGATATATCCTAATTATTACTAGCTCTAAACCTATCTCTAGTTCTCTTAGCTAGAAAAGCTTCTTTATCTAAGTCTTATATTATATATTATATTATAGTAAAGATACTAGCTAGGAAGCTTAGTTATAAGTTAATAATACTCTAATATCATTACTCTACCTATATTAAAGGGGAATATTACTATCCTTAGTCTAAAAAGAAATATTACTTATATTATAATCCTCTCTATTATGATTATTAATACCTCCTATAAATATATTCCTACTTAAGATATCTAGGGGCTAGGAGTAGAAAATAGTATTTATTTTTATTTACTCCTATCTCTATTAAATTATCTTAGTTTAATTATTATCCTAGTATTATCTTTTCTTCTTAATAGCTATATAATCCTTTAGCTCTTTATAAGCTAGGATAATATATCTCTAATTCTTATAGTTAAAGTACTAGAAGAGATTACTATATATTAGTCTCTTAGTCTTATTAAAAGCTTAAGGGCGCTAGTTTAAACCTTAACCTCCTGATATTACCTCTATATTTAATCTATTAGGTTATATAGTTAGGTTATATATTACTTTATATATAAGTTTTACCATCTTTTTATTTCTTCCCTCTAGTCGTTTTAGGACTTTTATAACTAAGTTTTAATTATTATTATTCTCTATATTAGTATTATAGTTATATATATAGATAGGACTTACATATTACTTAATTACTCGCTTAAGTTTATTAAAAGTATATTTATTAAGTACTCTATACTTATCTAGCTTCTATTTATAATAAAGTCTATCTAAGACTTACTACTAAAGCTATAGATCTTTCTGATTATTAGTAATAGAAATAAAGACTTATTAGATAGAAGTAGATAAATAAGAGGTAAGTAGTTATCTATAGATCTTAGATATTCTTAATAGAAGGTTATTAAAGGTTTCTCTTATCTTTTACTTAAATAGTAAAGCCTCTCTAATAGCTTTATTATTAATAATAATAATAATATTACTCCCTAGGAATCTTCCCTTAAAAAGTTTCTTAATCTAGTCTTAGTTCTTCTAATTATCTTTTTATTATATATTAAACTACTCCTTAGCTTCTTTATATAAACTAGTATAAAATATAGTAATATATTATTAATCTTCTTTCTTAAGGTTTATTATTTAAAATCTATCTATTATTATTTTAACTTAGTTAAGATACTCTTTAGTAAATATTCCTTTCTCTTTTCTTAAAAGGGAGTGGCTTTTCTAGCTACTACTAAAGAAATCTATAATAAGAGATATAATAGAAATAGGGTACCTTAGGGTTAAAAGTATCTTTAGGGGAGTACTTATTATAGGAGAAAGGTAGCTTAGTAAGGTTAGTAGTAGTAATTGAGAGGTTAGTAGTCTTAATATCTTATTTAATCTTAGGGTTAATATATATAGATATCTAAACTCTATTAAGAGGTTATTAAGGTTAGATAAGAAACCTATTATATATTAGCTGTTAGAGATCTCTTATTATCATAATCTCTAGGCTATCCCTAAGAGTAGCTATAATAGATCCTTAGACTTATAATAATTTATAAGCTATTAAGATATTATTCTAGAATTAGATGATATTTAGTCTCGGAGGATAGTAGGTAATTTAAAATTATATAACTATAATATCTACTAAGGTCTAGATATCTTAATTTACTTAGTTATATTATATATAAAAAAAGAAAGGTTTCTTATAAAAGTTATTAGCTTATACTAAGCTTAGAACTTAGTAATTAAAAGTCTTTATAATTAATAATAATTCTAAGTTTCTATTTAACTACTCTACTAGGGAGGCCTCCCCTAATATACGTATTTAATATATAAGCTAGTATATCATTATAGAAACTAGTTTTTAGTAGCTATAGCTATTTATTATTACTATTCCTAGTTAGCCTATCTAAATCTAGAATATTACTAGTCTACCTCTCTTACCTTTTAGTATTATAAATTCCTAAATTAGTAGGGATTAATACTCATACTATCTCTAAAATATATAGGCTTTTCTAATTTCTCCTTCTCTCTATTATTATATCTTAAGAGAAAAGGAAATTATTATACTATACTTATTTATATATACTT
Source organism: Colletotrichum ledebouriae (assembly GCA_036785755.1). Taxonomy (NCBI): domain Eukaryota; kingdom Fungi; phylum Ascomycota; class Sordariomycetes; order Glomerellales; family Glomerellaceae; genus Colletotrichum; species Colletotrichum ledebouriae. Next base: position 11,393 of record JAVHLU010002404.1, read on the forward strand.
ATATATACTAGGCTATTTCTAATACTGCTTACTTATTTTTCTAGTTATATTAAAGTTATAAGTTCCTAAGTACTTACTAATAAAGCTATTATTATCTCTTATAATTAGGAAATTATTAGTCTTAGGGGATTATCTTTCTTAAGAATTTATATTTAATATCCTTTTTAATATCTAGGTATCTCTAGCTCTTATTTATATTCTTATTATATTATCTACTAGCTTAATCTAAACCTATATATATATTAGTATATTCTTATTCGTTTTTATTATTAGTAGCTTTCTAACTAGTTAAATTTCTCTTTTCTTTTCTAAAGCTACTTCTTATAAGCTTACTCCTTATATTTAATAAGGTAATTTAAATTATAGTTTATTCTTTTATTAATTTATTTTCTCTCTCCCTCTTTTTAAACTATTTACTAAATTATTATTTACTTATATTACTAATAATTATCTAAAGCTATTTTATAAGTATTAATATAATATTTACTTTATACCTATTTATAACTCTAAGTTTCTCTATTTTATAACTATACTTATCTAGGATAGTATACTCCTCCTTATTAAGATATTTAAAATATAGAAAATATATTAAAAAAAGTTTATCTTTATCTTCCTCTTAAATATAAAAAGCTAGAAAGATTCTCTTTTTAAATACTAATTTCTTAATATAAATCTATTTCTTAAAAAAAGCTTCTTAAAAAGTTAGTTTTTATAGCTATACTTATTTATTTTCTCCTAGTTTTTTTTTTAAAACTATCCTTCTTTTTAGCTTATTAATCTTAAAAAGAAGGCTTATTATTTATAGAATATTAGATCTTAATATTATCTCTATTATTAAATTATACATTTCCTAGATAAGCTTTTGTAAATATATTTATTTAGTAGTATAGAATAAGAATAGCTACTTAAAAGCTTCTATTAACTATTTAAAAGTATTATTTATCTTCTTATCTTCTCTAGATATAAATTAAATACCTTAGCTTAATAATTCTTATAGGAATATTAGATCTTATTTTATTAAATTTCTTCTATAATTAGATTTAAAAAGAAAAGCTTAGATTAGGTTTTATAAATAATATTATATTATAATTTATTTCTAATAGATTTAAAGAGGGGATCTATATAAGGGATTTATTTTTATATATAATCTTTCAAGAGAGGAATTAGAAAGAGGTAAGATAAAGGGATTATAATTAATAGGAATTAATATTAGTATATCTATCTCTAAGTATTATTATTAAGTTATAATAAAAGATACTTAATTCCTCTAAGTTCTAATATAGGGCTAAGTCCCTTCTATACTAGCGCTATTTTTATACCTTCCTCCTCGATGTTATTAGCCTATTAGTGGAAGGTGCTGACGGTGGGTCTTCAAGGGTCGCTCGCGGGGCAGTGAAGGTACAGAGTACGGCATAGACGGTGTCCGGGGCGTGAGTGCTGAATGCTGAGGCTACCCTGGCCAGCGCAGGATGCCGACGACGTAATGGCGTTATGCGGAGCGTTCTTGACCTTTTTCGCGACACGCGGGTTCGGGTTGTTAGTGTATGCGGGCTGGAGCTCCTACACAGGACTCAGTCCAACTAGAAGGGGGGGGAAACAGAGGCCTGGGCAGTAGCCACGATGATGATGTTGATGATTTTGCGATCTCGGTGTTGGCGGGCTGCTAGTGTCCCGACAAGCGCGGGACTAAATTAAAGCGGAAAGATAGCTCTCTTTCGATTTTCGATGGTCTTCAACCACCTGGTTTTCCCGGTTTGTCGTCGGAATGCACTTTTGGCGCGTTTAGATGCCCCTTTGCTACCAAAGATGGTCCTAATTAAGTCACTGACATGGTGGATGCGATAGGAACACCGATTTGTGTCTCTCGACATAGAAAACCCCGTCCGTGTGAGCTGTTCCCGACCCCACACACCGTACTTTTCTTTTCCCCACCTTTCAAAGCTGCAAGGGAATGGAGACTCTCATGCCGCAGCAACATTCACTGCTCCATTGAGGAAAGAGAAGGCGGGGGGGATCAAACCCACCAAAAGCCCGTCCACCGACGATGTGTCGACAATGAGCCAAAATGGCTTACGGATACCCGACCTTGCCTTGCCCTGCCTTGACTTGCGGAAGAGCCGGCATGCAGCGCGTCAAGGTTCATAGGACCTTGCTTTCCGCCTTTGGACGTTGCTGCTGCGTTGTGGAGGATCCCCTCTCCCAAGCCCTTGGCTGCCAAGACGACCCAGCTCGGTCTCTGCGGACTTGGTCTGGATGCGTTTATCCTCCCGACTGCCAGCCATTCTTGCTCTTCCTTCTGTTTCCACCGTTATGTTTCATCCAGAAGGAATCTACCTCAAGGGCCGGGCGATGATGACTGAGTGCGCACCTCTTGTGCCGGCGAAGAACGGAGGGCCCGTATGATGGAAACGCCGTGCTAGAAGAACGAATGCCGCCGAGCAACTCGACAACTCTCTCCAAGTCTGGCGATATCTTACACAAAATTGACTGGCAGCTGCAGCTGAGCTAGCTATTCTCTAGTGTAAGGTAGGTTGTTCGCAAGAGCTACACACAACTGGGTACCTCTTCTCGCCCTTCTAAGCCAAGTAGAACAGGGGATGGGTGTGCAGACGCGCAACGCTGCCCACCCCTCGAAGGACCCTAGACTCAAGAGATCGGGTGGATGAGGCGATCGCTGGCTGAGACCGACCGGAGGACAGCAGATTGACAAGCCCAGGAATCAGAAAAAAATACGCGAGGTCGGGTCAGCTGTGGCTGCTGTCGCGCTTCCCGCTGTGTCCAGTAAGTTCGGAGGGTACGAGTGAGTGAATAAGGTAAGACGAACTAGTAGGAGACTCAGGGTTCCGAGTTTTTCCGCTTTAGCCTAAAAAAGCAGTGCTTTTATATTAGCTAAAAAAAAAGTAGAAAAAGCATAATATTACTTATAACCTATACCTAATTAGGAACTAGAAAGTTAATCTAGCTTAATATAACTACCTACTTAGAAAAAAATCTAAAAACTATAAAACTTCCCTCTTATATAATTATAAAAGTGCGAAAAACTATTACTACTTTTACGATTTAAACCTATAAATAGGTTTAACTAGTATATTATAGCTTATAGTATAAACTACTATACTATATAGATTAACTAGATATATCTTTTAGGGTATTATTTAGACCTATATACCCTTTATTTATAAGGTTAGTATATATACCTACTTATATACTTACCTATACCTACCCTTACTTATTTATTATTAATTATAACTTCCTATTAACTTCTACCTACTTAGTTAAGCTTAGGGCTATATTAGCTAATTAATTAGAAACCTTAGTAAGATCTACTTATTTTAGCTTAAAAAAGTAGTATTTTACTTTATTTAAGCCTAGAAAAGCGTAGCGAGCATTTGCACCTTCGGAACCCTGAGGAGACTAGGAATCTGATAGCGCCGGCGTCGGCGTATGCTGCGATTCGTGACAGGCAATAAGGCCGGGTGGGTTGCAGACATCGTTCGGTCCAGCTCGAACCGCAGTTGTCTAGATACCCGCGTTTTAAGTTCGGAACGCTTATATAGGTGTCTTTGATTGTAACTCCCATTGCCCTCTGTTTCTCACCATGCCGTCTTCTACCCGTCTGCTGTGGACAGACATCTCGAACTGCTAAGAGAAACGGGCAAGGAAGCAATCTCAAGCTACTGCATGCGTGGCGGTCACCAGGGAGAAAAGAAAGCTCGGGTGATGCGCCTCCTGCCACACCTCAGCGCCAGCTATGTCGGGTGCCCCTGGGCTACAACCCCGCAGCCAGAGTGGATGACTTGGGACGGAATAAGGTATACCTGACGACCTGTTCTGGGCCTTGTTGAGAGGAGGCTGGAAGGCTGGGGATTGACGGTAAGGTCGTAAGGTTAGGGGGCCCAAAAGGCGACTGATGTACTGACTGGCGGATTTCCAAGCCAGCTTCGTCATTTCGTTCCCCTGGCTGCAACGCTGCAGCCAGCGCCTCTTCATTTTTCCAGTTTCCGTGGACGAGCTGATGGTTTGCTCTGCGGGTTGCCAAGAAACATTCATCGACCGCCTTTGCTCCGTGTCTGGTGGGGAGACATAACAAATCCGTGCATCCCGTCGTACAATGTGAAGTCCATTGGTTCATGGGAGCCAGAGAAACTACCGATGTAAGCTGGTCCAATCAATCGGATGGGGTCTCAGGCTATGGCCATTAGCCGTAATTGGCCAGTCGCTCTCCCGGTGGCTGTGCAGAAGAAAGGTGACGACGATGGTGGTCCTGTCCGTATCGGATGCGATAACTTTACGATCGGGGTTTCGATCTCGGTATTGTTGCCTCTGTCTATCCCTTGCAGACTGTTGTCTTTCGCAAAGAGCTTGCTAGTCACTTTGCCCGCCTCGCCGAACAAGTTGGGCTCTAGTTGGTCACAACTCACGAGGGAGACTTGAGCGACGAGCAATCAAATGGATGTCAAAGAAAGGGATAGGAGACTGGGTATTTGCTCAGTTCTGGTGATCCGTTCGCCAGTTATGCAATCTGCCTCCATGTAGAACTCGGCCTCTTCAGGGTGAGTCTGAACAAGGTACCCGTAGTTCTGTCTTGTCGATCGAACTTCCTGTTTCAACCTGCTTGAGCCAGCGGGAATTCGTTGTCGAACTCCCTATTGCAGAGAAGAACAAAATGAGCCTTCCGGATCGCCAGCGAACCACGCGGCGGCCTTCGTCCGTCCGATGTGGTGCAGTTAGCATATATCCCATCGTCGACGCATCGCTTGGCTACAGGCGGTGATCATCAACTAAAATAAGTCGATGTGAACATCTGATAGGCCTGTCCGATTCCCAAGGCACCTCAGCACCCTCTCACCTGCAACCTCGCCGTCAGTCTGCCTGCCGACTTTCCTATCCCGGACGTGAACTCTCATGTAGAGCGTGGGCGTACGTAATGGCTAACCATCTCATCGAAACGCCCTATCGTCCAGTCAAAAAGTGGCTGTAATTTGTATATGGACCCATGCAAAGGAAATCCAATGCCGACTTACCTCCTGGGCGTTTCCATAAACCCTGTCCCGTGGACGGCTTGATTGACCCCGGCCCTGCAGGCGTTAGGGACGTCGGGGCCGTGCCCGTTATCGTGATACCTATTTCCTAGTCGTGAACAACGAACTCGCTGCCAAACAAGGTAGACGTATCCCCGGGCGGGACGTGATGGCATGATGTCAATTGAGCCAATGTGAAATACCAATAGCGCTGATAGGAATCGAACCCATCTCCACCTAGGTACGACTGGCACACACGGATGTGTGACTTCGCGATCCCGATGGCCGCCTGCCTCATTGAGGCTTTGGCGGCAGACGCTTAACAGGGTCTCCCAGGCGGGCTCGCATTCTTGAGGCTGGGGCCGTTGTGTAGTAAGGAGGGGCTCCATTCGTCAGGAAAAAAAATTGCCGCCGTTGAGACTTGAGTGTACTCAAACACCACCTCTCGGGTCATTGCAGCCCAGGTCCGTCCTGAGGAGATCTGCCGTGAGAATCGTGTCCGACGTGAAACGCGCCTGGGCCGGATTATCTAACCCGTCATCTCATACTCCCTTTAAAATGGAGTGCTGCGATGTTTTCCCGCCTCGCGCATTACACGCCGCAGGTCAACATCGGACGGGGTGTTTCGACGAACTTCAAGTCAGTGCCGTTTCTCTCCGTCACCGTCCTCGGGTTACAGAACCACCGTCTTAGTAACCTTTATATCCGCAAAAAAACGGGGCCTTTTCTACGCTAAATAATAAATAAAAACTTAGTAGTAGTTACTAACTACCTTAATAATTTTAATTAAAACCTTAAACTAGAAGACTTAGAATAAGCTATAGGATACTATAAACCTCTATAAGTAATTTAAAGTTATAAAATAAATCTTTAAAATACTCTATTTAAGTATAGTAATAAAGCTATAGGTATTTCTAATTAATCTAAATTAAGCTACTAAGATACCTTAATACCTATATCTTATTAATACCCTTATTATAATTTATTACTCTAAGTATTAAAAGAACTACTAGTTTAATAACTACCCTCCTAATAACGCTACTCTAATTAAGAATTAGAGATAGCTCTATCTTATAATAATTAAGTTTATATAATAATAAAAATACCTTAAAAAGGAGTATCTTAAGTTAATTAATAATATTAAAACAGAGTTTAAATATATAATATATCTAATATCTAAGGATATTATTAAAATTAACTAGCTATATAATAAATAGTATATTAAATTCCTTAAAGCGCTAAAGAAGCGGATTATAAACTAGGGGATATAGCAAGGGTGCTAGGTTATCAGGGGCAAGGATATGTACTTCCAGCTCTAAAAAGTTCCACACATTGCAGAACCACCGTCAGTTTGCCCCTATAGCAGGCTCAGTACCAACAAGTGACAGGCTGGACTGGTCCGAAAACGCGGACAGGAGGAGGAAATTGACTTAAAGGGTCCACGACGACCCTGTATCCTGCATGCGTCAATACCACCTGCTCCCCTCTGGCCCGCCCCATACGCAGGCATGCGGTTTGTCCCGCCGGTGACAGTCATGTTTTCATGGCACATCTGCCGCAGCGCTGGAGGTGGCTGGGCTCGCGCGTTGGAAGAGCCGCGGGACGGGAGGAGTTGCTCGTCTGCTTGTTTCAAGCCCGAATGGCCATGTGGTCTAGTGGTAATAACAGAGGATTGGCTTGCTTTGCTGCCGACGGGACGGATATTAGCTTTGCACTCCAGTGTCTGGCTCCTCTATGCACAACCACCGAAAGGCCCGTTGAGGCAGACAGAGTTTCAAGCGGAAATGCGCACTTAGGTCCAAAGGCAAGGGATCGCCTATTGTTGGCGCCTATCCTCGGTCTCTAGCTACCCTCTTCGGGTCGTGGCCGAGGCATTCTGGGCTCTGTTATGGTGCGCGAGTATTTTCATCGACAAAATACCACCGGCGGGCTGAGTGTTTCTCGTGACGACAGTCCCACTCGAGGAGACATTTGGACGACATAGGCGCTGATATAAGGCGCATAAGGTAATTGGCAATGGCTTCTCTTGACGCGAGTAAGACGTCCCACAGCGCGCGGGTGGTACGTTGGCTAGCGGCTCGTGGCCAGGGTTGGAAACTAGTCTAGTATTAGTATAGTATAGGGTGGACTAATACTAGGCTAGTATAGTATAGGGTATACTAATACTAGGCTAGTTTAGTATAGAGTATACTAATACTAAACTAGTCTAG
>JAVHLU010002405.1:0-18615 GCA_036785755.1 Colletotrichum ledebouriae
TATAGGGTTCCTATATTATTTTCCTTAACTAGTAGAGGGTATAGGTTAAAATACCTATATAGTATTTCCTAAATTATACTTACGAACTAGGTGAATTTGTTATAGTCTTTTTGCGAAGGGGCTGCGGTATAATTCCGAACTTAATACTACCTAGGTATAATAAATAAGGTATAAGATTATTATAAATAGGGCGTTCTATACTATAGATATAGAGGTATAGTACCTTATTAACTCCTACTTAGATACTATACCCTAATAGGTAGTCTCTACCTTCTATAGAACTAGGGGGGGTAGAGGAAAATATAACCCTAAGGACTTTATAGCTTACCTAGACTAAATATATAAGGACCTAAATATCTAATTATAAGCTATAGCCTAACTATAAACCCTCTAATAAAAAGAGAATAAATCCCTAGTAACCTTTTTATTAAGATTTAAATAAATACTAGCTAATATAAGTAATATAAACTAGCTAAGTTACGTCTAGATCTCGCTTCTAGAAGCCTCCCTTACCCCTAGGCTAAGGGATTAGCTAATTACTATTAACTTACTAGCTAATTATAATAGCTAGCTCTTAAAGGTTTAGAGTATTATATAAAAAATAGAGCGCTAGAAAGTCTCTAATAACTACTTAGTAACTTACTAGAGACCTACTACTAAGGATACTAAGAGGGATACTTATATAACTAGAGCTATATAGATCTTATAGGTTAAGGAGGCTAGATATTATAACTACTAAAACTCTAGGTCTTCTTTAGGTACCTCCCTAGTATAATACTAATAGCTTTAATAGCTTTAGAAGGGTATAAGGGACTCCTATATTTAGTATATTGATAGAGTTAGAGGTTATATTACTTAGTACTACCCTAGTAAAGAGAACTAGCTACTTAGGGTTATAAAGGTAAAGATCTTAAAAGAAGAACTAATATATTATAAGGTTATAAATAACTACTAAGTAATAGCTAACTCTTTAGAGGAAGATAAGGAGTTAGGAAAAAACTAACTCTAGAGGGAAATTAGGCCCTAGAGCTTATTAAAGAGAAGATATTAAGTTAAGAAGAATATAAATAGGAATAACTAGCTAATAATAAGCTTATTATTATTTAAAATAGAGTTGATAGGGAATATCTAGCTTACGCCCTAGTGAATATTAGGAGTAATACTTATATAATAATTAACCTTTCCCTAGGTTAATACCTTTGCTTTTTTTATATTAAAAAGAGATACTAACTTAAAAGGGGTTATATACTTAGTAGACTATTACTAGGTAATATATTAGATATAATAGTATTTAACTTAGAAACAAGTAATTATACTTAGTATATCTTTATATATATAGTTAATAACCTAGACCCTAGTATCGTCTTAGGGCGCCCTTAGATAGAATAGAACTAGGTTATTTATAATATTATAACCTACTAAGTATATTATAAAAGGGGATAAGTTAAGCTATACCTAAAGGACTAAGAAGAAACGCTCCTTATAAAGGAAATAAGAGCTATAAGGTTCCTTAGTATACCCTTATTTTCTATAATTTACTAATACTTAGCGAGATAATAGGGTAAGTATTAAGAGGGTATTATAGAGGTATTAGTATAGGCTATTAGATTAGCTAATATTAAGAAAGCCTTAAACCTAAAACTAAAGGAGGGTTAATAATACTATCTATTAAGCTAAGCCTTAAGGGAGTTTCCTAACCTATTTAACTCTAATAAAGCTTATTTACTACCTCTTAAGTAACTAGGGGTAGATTACTAAATTAACCTTATACTAGGACTAGATAGAAGAGAGCTATTACTCCCTTAGGGCCTCTTTTATAATATATTAAGAGAAGAGCTATTAGTATTAAAAAAGACCTTATAAGACCTCTTAGATAAGGGGTTTATTAAAGCTAGTAGCTTACTTACTAGGGTAATAGTACTCTTTATAAGGAAGCTAAGTAGAGGAATTTACTTCTATATTAACTATAAGGCTCTTAATATAATTACTAAGAAAGACTACTACCCCCTCTTATTAATCTCTAAGATACTATACTAAGTAAGTATAGCTAAGTAGTATATTAAGTAAAATATAATAACAACCTTCTATAAGTTAAGAATAATAGAGGAGTATTAAGAGAGAACTATATTCTATACTTAATATAAGTTATTTAAATAAGTAATCTACTTATTTAGCTTAACTAGTACCCTTACTAGCTTCTAGTAATATATTAATAATACCTTATAAGGCTTCTTTAATATCTATATTACTATTTATATAAATAATATATTAATCTACTCTAATAGAAAGAGAGAAGACTATAAGATAAAGGTCTAGGAGGTCCTCTAGAGACTAGTAGATATAGGGCTAAACCTCGACCTTATAAAGTATAAGTTCTTAGTTAAGAGGGTTAAGTATATAGGGTTTATTATAATAATTAAGTTCGGAATTACGCCGCAGCCCCTTTGTAAAAAGACTATAATAAATTTACCTAGTTTGTAAGTATAATTTGGGAAATACTATATAAGTATTTTAACTTATACCCTTTACTAGTTAAGGAAAATAATATAAGAACCTTATATATTCTTACTACTTATAAGTAAATCCTCTAAATATTACTATATAAAGTTAGATACGCGCTATACTAAGGCTAATTATATTAGAGCTAAATAAGCTACTAAGGCTCTTATAGCCTAGAAACGCCCTTACTAAACCTTTTAATAAGGTAAAAGCTACTATATAAAATAACTCCTTAACCTAAAAGGTCGACTTTCTAATAAGGTATTAAAAATAAAAGCCACTATATAAGATAACTCCTTAACCTAAAAGGTTAACCTTCTAGTAAGGTATTATAAATACTACTATATAAGAAGTAACTCCTTAACTAAAGAGGTCTTTCCTAAGAGGTTCTTATAGCTAGAAGTATAAGAAGCTCTATAAGCAGGGCTTTATACCTCTCCCTCTTCCTTATCCTTATCGCTTAACTATATTAGTACTAGACCCTATATATAAATATACTAAGCCTAAGTAAGGCACGCCCTTTAGTATAAATAATATAGAGGGGGTTATTAGAGAGTTTAGCTTTAATATAATTAATAAAACCCTCTCTTTTATTAACTACTTTACTATATATAGAGAGTATATTATTAATATAGCCCTTAAGAGGGCTTACCTTAATACCCCGATAGGGGACTCTATTAAGTTCGGAATTACGCCGCAGCCCCTTCGCAAAAAGACTATAACAAATTCACCTAGTTCGCAGGCATAATCCGGGAAATACTATATAGGTATTTTAACCTATACTCTCTACTAGTTAAGGAAAATAATATAGGAACCCTATATATTCCTACCTACTTATAAGCAAACCCTTATATAAAGTCAAACGCGCGCTATACTAGGGCTAATTATATCGGAGCTAAACGGGATACTAAGGCTCTTATAGCTAGATATAAGCAGGGCCTTATACCTCTCCCTCTTCCTTATCCCTTAACTATATTAGTACAACACCTTATATATAAAAACGCTAAGCCCGCACGAGGCACGCCCTTTAATACTAATAATATATAAGAGCTCGCTAGAGAGTTTAATATTAATATAATTAATAAAACCCGCTCTTTCTTTAACTACTCTATTATATATAGAGAGTATATTATTAGTATAGCCCTTAAGAGGGCTCTTATTAATACCCCTAGAGGGGATACTTATTATTATATTATAGCTAAGTAAGTAGACTTAGTAGCGGAAGCTAGGTAGGTTATTACGCACCCTATAGAGTAGCCCTTCTTCGAGCAGGTCCTCTATATTACTAAGGTAGAGGTAGCCTAGGTAGCCTAGGCCTATTAGGGCTTCTAAGTTATAAGCTAATATAGAATACTTATTATAATAAAGTAACCTATGAACGTTAGTAAGTATAGCTTATACTAACTACTTTAATATAGAGAGAGAGCGTTACTAACAATACCATAGTAAAGATAGTAATAACTTCTAGCGGATAAAGTAGTAATAGAGGCGGTATTTAATAGTAGCGTAGGTAGTATACGAGAGGAAAAGTTAATAGTTTTATAGTTTAAATAATTAAAAACTGCGTTATTATTAATATAAAGTTAAAGATCGTGAGGCTATAGGTATATATAAGTATAGCTATAGTTAGGAAAGGTAGTTAGTAATTACGATTACGTGACCGAAGGCTATATATTATTAGGAGGCGCCGAGTTAGAAGGTCTATTGCACTTAAGTAGGTAAAATTACTATATAGTAGCTAGAGGCCTTATTATAATAATAGGAGAGGGTCTCTCCTATAACCCTAAGAAACTCTAGGTAATTACTAAGTAGTTACTCCCTACCTCCTTAAAAGGGGTCTAGAGCTTCCTAGGGTTTATAAATTATTATAATATATTTATATTAGAATATAGGGATATTATTAGACTACTTATACTACTTACTAGGAAGAACGTAACGTTCTAATAGGGAGATAACTAAGAATAAGCCTTCTTATAGCTTAAGTAGCTTTTTAATACCTAACTAATACTCTATTAGTTTAATCTAGAAAATAAGATTATTATTAAAACTAATTATTTAAGATTAATATTAAGAGGGGTACTCTTATAAATTAACCTAGAGGGTACCTAGTATCCTATAGCGTTCTACTTATAAAAGCTCTTACTTATAAAGTATAACTACCCTATTTATAATAAGGAGCTCCTAGTAGTTCTTTCTTACTTATATATATAAAAAAAAGCTATATAATATAACTACCTTTAAAGTACTAACTAATTACTTAGGGCTTAAATACTTTATAAAGAAGTAGTATTTTATAAAACGCTAGAGCTAATAAGTAGAGGAGCTATCTTAGTATAACTTTACTATTAAATACTACCCTAATAAAGAAGTAATAGCTCCTAATACCCTCTCTTAGAGAGAATAGGATATATTACGAGGGTAAGATAATAAGTAGAAATAAGGGAGAGTCTTATAGTTAATACTAGACTACGCTTACCCCTATAGAGCCCTTATAGCTAGCCCCCTAGTAAGGAGAAGTTAGAAGGGCTATACTAATATCCTAGATATTATAATCTTTAATAATAACCCTAAACTATAAGCGTTATAGCTAGAAATTATAAAGAAAGATATAATATATAAAGCTATATATTATATAGTTATTTACTAGCCTTAGAGCTTCTTATTAGATCTAAAGGCTAAGGTTTAAATTAATAAGTATAATATTAATAGTTAGAAGAAGCTAATATTTAGAGGGAGGCTATAGGTACCTAGCGGGGAGGATAATAATAACTTACTAGGGGAGCTTTATATAAAGATTATTTAATAAAGCTATAACTTAAGTATAACTACTTACCTAGGTTATAATAGCACGCTAGAAATAATAAGCTAGTAGTTCTACTAGCTAGGATAATTATAAATAGTATAGAGATTTATAAGAAACTACGATATATATAAAGGGATATATATCTAGAGGTAAGCTAGAAGGGGCTTCCTAAAGCCCTTACTAATACCTACCTAATTATACTTAGACCTCTTAATAAACTTTATTATAAACTTACTATTTATAAAAGATAATACTAGCTAATACTTATAGGTTATAATAGATAGACTAGGTAAGTTAGTAATACTAAAGGAGATAGGTACTATAGAAGTAGAAGCTTATACCTACTAGTTCTATACCTCCTACTTCTAGTTCTATAGGTTCCTATATAGTATTATTAGTAATAAAGGGTCTAATTAAGTAAGCTACTTCTAGGCTAAATTCTACTACCTTATTAGTATAAAGAAGCTATTAAGTACTATATACTACTTATAAACTAATAGTAATATTAAGAGGTAGAACTAGGAGATATAAGCTATCCTATAGGTATTTATAACCTAAGTATAGGATAACTAGGGGTAGCTCCTACTTACTACTTAGCTAGCGCTCTATAATAAGGTTAGTAATATAACTAGGCTCTTGCTATTCTTCTTAAAACATAGGTATTATACTAACCTTATACTTATTATAGATAATATAATAAAAGAGACCCCCTCTAGAGATATAATAGCTACCCTCTTAGTAATAAGACTATAGGAGGTAGTAGACTTTATTTAAGTAAGTATTATAGCTACCTAGTAGTATAGCGAGGAGAATATAAACTAGTATAAGATACCTATAGAGAAGTACTAGGTAGGTAATAAGGTTTAGCTTTTAATAGCTAACTATAAGAGCACTAGGCCTAGTAGGAAACTATTATAATTATATTATAATAAGAGTCCTAAGCCTATATATTAGTAAGTTAGAAATACTTAGTAATATCTACCCGAGGTTCTATATAAACCTCCTCTAGAGGGTACTAGAAGACCCCTTACTAGTATAAATAAGAATAGACCCCTAGCTACTACTAATTATAACTAATAATAATATATTTAAGTAGTATATAGAGGAGATATATATAATATAATAGAAAGTAGTTAGGCGAGGGTAGAGGTATAGGGTCTTAGTTAAGTAAGAGGGGTATATAAAGCCTACCTAGGAGCCTATAGAAGCTATTATAGAGACTACTATAATAGATAGGTATAAAGCCCTATATAAGCTAGTTATAAATAATAATAATAACCTAGCCTATACCTAGGGGGGGGACTAGCTAGGAGGGGGGATAGTATTATAAGCTACGCCTAGGTTAAGCCTACCTAAGCTTCTACCTAGGTTTACTACCTTAGGGAGCTACCTAGGGCTTACCTAGGGCTTACCTAGTTATTCCTTATAAACTAATAAAATCTCTACTAGAGAGGAAAAATTCCCCTTTTTCCTCTTTAGCTTAAATAAATAGTATTATAGTAACCTCTTATTAAATAAACTCGGGTCTAACCCCTCGTAATAAGAGTACTTATTTATTAATAAGGCACCTTCCCTTTATAATAATAATTATACTTACTTACTATACTAAGCGAGTACTTTCTATTTAATAAGATTAAGAGCTTACTTATAATATACTAAAAATAGTACTTATTAAATAGGGGTACTTACTCTACCTCTATACCTCTACTAGGGAGAGGAGAGCTAGGAGGGAGCTCTAAACTACCCTTACTAGTACTCTCCTCTTTATTTATCTCCTTAGGGATTATAATAATAATAAAGTTAGTAATATTCTAATATATAGTTATAATAATAAAGGGATTATAACTTACTAGGGGCTATTTTCTTAAATTACTTAGGAAGGTAACCCCAGGGCTTCTTAAGCTATAAACCCTTACCCTTAGAGCTACTTTTTATAAGTTACTTCTACTTCTTCTTTCTACTTATTATATAATATATTTATATATTATATATTAATAATAAGAAGGAATAATATATATATAACCTTATTATTACTCTTTAGGAGAGGAGAGTATACCCCTCTATCTATAGCTTTATTCTTACTTTTAGTAGCGCGCGCCTTCTTAAGGGCTATAGCTTAATTAGTTTTCTTTTTAAGAGGTATTTATAAATATATTAGTATATTATAATAGCTTTAGATCGCTATACGATATAACTATATATATATATAATAAGGTTATTATTAGGGCTAAAGTTAGGTATAGCTATATATAGTTATTATATTATATATAGGGAAGAGTTAAAAGAGTAGGAGAGTAGCTAGGTTATTTTATTTAGAGTTAATATAATAATAATTACCCTACCTGTGCTAATAGGAGATAGTAGTTTCTATTACTATTAATCAGAGTTAATAAATAAAGAGTATTATAATAAAAATAGCAATAGTTATAAAAGTAGAAAACTATAACTATTTATACTTCGCTTATACTTAATATAAATAACTTTATTTTATTATTTCTTTTATAAATAAGCTTATTAATAGGTTATTTATAGATATCTCGCTTTATATTTAAGTATTTTAAGGGATATTATATAGTTAGGCGCTTTTCTAGCTACTATTATATCTAGGGGGGTATATTATAATACCTTTAGTATTACTTATTCCTAGCGTAGTATATAATTAATATTAGCTCTAGAGCGACCTTTTTCTAGGGGTTATTCCTCTAACTATAGTTATAAGTAACGGCCTCTAGCTACTGCATAGTAATTTTACCTGCTTAAGTGCAATAGACCTTCTAACTCCGCGCCTCCTAATAATATATAGCCTTTAGTTATATAATTATAACTTTCCTAACTATAGCCGCACTTATATATACCTATTATACTAGGTAGCCTCACGATCTTTAACTTTATATTAATAATAACGTAGTTTTTAATTATTTAATAGACTATAAAACTACTAACTTATCCTCTTGCGCACTACCCGCGCTACTATTAAATACTACCTCTATTACTGCTTTATCCGCTAGTCTATAGAAGTTATTACTATCTTTATCCTCTTATTTAATCGGGTTAGCTAACGCCTTCGTAGCTATACTATTATTAGTAATACTCTCCCTATATTAAAGCAGTTAGTATAAGCTATACTTACTAACCCCTAAGGGGCCTAGGCTGCCTCTGCCTTAATAGTATAGAGGACCTGCTTAAAGAAGGGCTACTCTATAAGGTATATAATAACCTACCTAGCTACTTACTTAGCTATAATATAATAATAAGTATCCCCTCTAGGGCTATTAATAAAAACCCTCTTAAGGGCTATACTAATAATATACTCTCTATATATAATAAAGTAGTTAAAGAAGGAGCGGGTTTTATTAATTATATTAATACTTAACTCTTTAGCGAGCTCTCGCGCGTTATAAGTATTAGAGGGTATACCTCGCGCAAGCTTAGCGTTTTTATATATAAGGTCTAGTATTAATATAGTTAAGGATTTATTATAGGTTAGATAAGGATAAGGAAGAGGGAGAGGTATAAAGCCTTGCTTATAATAATAAAGCTTCTTATACTTCTAGCTATAAGAACCTCTTAGAAAAGACCTCTTTAGTTAAGGAGTTACCTCTTATATAGTAGTATTTACCTTTAGTATCTTATTAGAAGGTTAACCTTTTAGGTTAAGAAGTTATCTTATATAGTAGCTTTTATAGTACCTTACTAGAAGGTTTAGCGAGGGTATTACTACGAGAGCCTTAGTAGCCCGTTTAGCTCTAATATAATTAGCCCTAGTATAGCGCGCCTCTAACTTTATAAAGTAATATTTTATAAGGGTATGGCTGTAGGCCTAACTAGGAAAGGCTAGAATGCTAAAACGTAGGTATGCGTAGTTATATTAGACTATTACTTAAACTTCTAAGTCTCTAGCTTGCAGAGTTTTCTTAAGGGGGTGCATATTTACTACTAATTCGCTAATATTTTACTAATAGCGTTAGCTCTATATCCTATACCTGCTATTATTCCTTATAATTACCCCCCCCTCTAAAGCCTTAGTCCCTAAGGTATACTAATAGGGTAATATAGCTCTATATCGTTATAGATATCGTTACTAACTATAAGGCGGCCTTCCTATGCCTTTATTATATTATTTACTCTCGCCCTCTACGCTAGATCTAAGTAGTTATAGCGAATAACGTATTTTAGTTTCCTAGTATATCATAAGTATTCTTAAATTTTAATTATTACTATTATTTTCTAATTAGTTACTAATAGTTATATAACTATTTACTAGTATATAACTAGTAATTATTTTACCTTATTACCTAGCGATTTAAAATATAAAAGGGCGTCCTCTTTTCGAGGTCTCTAACCTAGTTAGAATTTCTCTTCTTTATAATCTTTTTTAGTCTAGCTACCTCTCCTATTTTAGCGCCTATTTTATAAGCCTTTGCTATAATTATTAAGTTATTTCCCTTCTCCCCTCTAATATTACTTATATCCCTCTCTAGTATCTTATTAATAGCTCTCTATAATATCTTATATTACGCGTATAGGTATAGTTCTTATAAAATACCTCTATAATCCTAAGATCCTTTCTAGCGATCTTACTAGTAATACTAATAGTAGCTATCCTTACCTTAGCTATCTTTATAAAATATATTAGGATATTATCTACCTTCGCTATATATATAATAAGTATATGTAGAAGTATATTTATTATAACTTTAATAAGAAGAAATATACTACTATAAGTCTCTACTAATTTGCTAATAGGTTACTATATATTAATATTTTCTAGGTCCCTTAGGAGCTTTAGGGCATAGCCTAGATAACTTAGAATATATTCTACTAGATCTAGATCTAGTAGCGCGATAGCGTCCTAACCCCTCTTTATTATTATTATATTCTAGCTATACTTAGTAACTATTTAGTAGTATAGAAGTATATTACTAAGCTTATTTACGATCCTACTACTAGTAGTAATAGCTATAATATAAAGTAGCTTTAGCTCTAGGAGCTCGCTTCTATCTATAAGCACCTCGCGCTTAATATTCTAGTCTATATAGGCTATTACTTACTATTCCCTTGCTAATTATATCCTACTAATTACTAGGTTTTAAGTTAGTACCCTTTATAATAGCGTTAATATTCTTTAGCGCCTAAATACTACCTAGCTAGTATATATTTATAATAATAGTCTTATTAACTACCTCTATAACGAGATCGACTACTTACTTAATAACCCTTTAACAAAGCTAGTCCCTATGCGCGCTTATAAGCATAATATTACCTTTTTCCCTAGGTTTTATAAGGAGCTCTAGGAAAATCTTACTAAGTATGCTACTAATAATATCCCCTCCTGCTTTATTACTATTACTAGTACTCGCCCTATCTCCCGCGCCTCCTACCTTAATACTCCTACTAAATATAGCTAAAGTAATAGCAAAGAGTTAGTAAAGAAGACTAAGAGAGCTAAGGTTATTATTACTATCTCTAATAGTAATAGTTCTAGTAGCGAGTTAGATAGTAGCGCTAGTAATAAGTCGGGTAGTAGTTAGCCTACGGGTAGCGATAGTAGTAATACTAATAGTACTAGTTTAGCGACTAGTTACTATAGTAGTTATAGTAGTACTACTCGTAGTCGTAGCGGTTATAGTAGTCGCCCCTATAGCCGTCCTAAGAAGTTAATAACTAATTAGATAGTTAGCTCTTTTTCCCCTTTTATAGGATAATACCCCTTTTTACTATAGCCTTAGTAATAATTGGCTACTTAATTTAATTAACGTTTTATTTCTAACTTAGTCTTATTTTATAGTCTCGTGGTCTATAATTACTAACCTATTATAGTAGTTTTAGCAACTAATTATCCTACTTCTTATAAGCCCTCCTATATTATTTATTAAACTTATAAATAGCCTCTTGCGCGTTTACTAAGTTCTCTATAGGTTCCTATATATTATATTCTATAGGCTATCCTACTTATTTAACTAAGTACTATATATTATTACTAACGCCTTATTATATAACGATCTCTTTAACCTCCTATTCCTCTAGCTTATCCTTAAGCTCTAGGTATATAAGTAAGCTTTCGCTACTTACTTAGCGATTATCCTATAATTCTAATAAAGTAACTAAGAATATATTATATATCCTTTAGTATTATAATAGTAGATAAACTCTATAAGCTTATATACTAATTAGTTCTATAATAGCTATTTATATAAACCTAGGTACTAGTTTTTTATTCTTAAACTAGAAGTTCTTTATTAATAGCCTAATAACTTATCTCTAATAGTAAGTCTATTCCTTATACCTCGCGTTATAATACTTAGCTTACGCCTTAGTAGCCTTCTACTACTATTCCTAGGCCCTCTTATAAAGCTTTAAGATATATTCGATTTACTCTCTTACGCCCTATACTATAACCCTATTCGCAGGGGTTATATATTCCACGTAATATAGGTAGTAGCTATATAGGGCCTCTATTAGCAAATAGCTAGTAGTACTATAGCGATTATTATTATATATAAACTTAGCCTCGGGTAGCTAGATAGCCTATTCTTATAGCAAGTCGCTAGTATATACTTATAGGTACTTTTCTAATATCTAGTATATCCTTTTAAACTACCTATTAGTCTAGGGGTAATATATAGTAAAGAGGCGGCGCTTAATAGCCCTCTCTCTTATAAATTCCTCTTAAAATTAGCTAGTAAGGAGCTTATCTTAGTTACTAATAATACCCTCTAGGGTATTAAAATAGTACTTAACCTATTTATAGATAATCCGCGCTAGCTTAGTAGCTATTAGCTGCTTTATTATTAGGATAAATATAATAAACTTAGTTATCTAGTATATAATAACGAGAACTATATTATACCCCCCGCCTTTATATTAATAGCTTAGTAGTAGTCTAGTAATAAAGTCTATACTAATTTCCTAAAACGGGTGCGCTAGTAGGGGTAATAGGTATAACTTTTTATAGGGCTTATACCTTAGAACCCGGATCCCTTAGTATATATAGTACCCTATAATATAATTATATATATCTATAGCTAAGTTTAGCTAGTAGAACTTTCTTAAGATTAACTTAGTAGTCTTATTTACCCCTATATAACCCGCCCTATAGTTATTATAGTATTAGTAAAGGATTTTAAGTCTTAGGGACCTCTCCTAGGGTATCTCTAACCTTCCCTTATAGAATAAGGTTCTATAGCTATTAATTATATAGCCCTTATGATCGCTAGCTAGTCTATATACCCTCTCTAATTAGGTCTAGTAGTATAAGTTATTAGCTTATAGTCTATAGATAAGACTTTCTATTACTTTAGAGGGTTGCTAACTATACGCTATTTTACTTATTATAAGCTCCCTTATAACTTAGCATAGGATATATTACTACGCTATAGTAACCCTAGCTCTAAGCGAGTCCTCTAGGTTAGTAACCTCTCGCTAAGCGTTCTCCGCGTCTTCCTTTGCTTTTTAGCGTTAGGTTATTATAGCTACTATAGTTATAGTAATATTAGTATACTATAGAGCGCTATATTAACTAGAGACCGAGGCGTCTCCGCCCCTAGAGCTATCTATCTAGAAGGGGCGTTATTTTATATTAGCCCTTATAGTATTAATAAATACTCTTAAGGTCTCTATATTACTTTATAGAGTAGTAATACTTATCTAGAGGTCTACTAGTAGGTTACTAATAAACCCTAGCTTCCTTACTAAGGTTAGGAGTATATTATTATATTTTACCTCCCCCTTTATATAATCTAGCCTCTTAGATAGCCTATCTACTAGGTTTATAACCCCTAACCTATACTCTAGGTTAAAGTTAAATACTAAGAGTTTATATACTTATCTAGTAAGCTTTCCCTAAAGGTCCCGCGCTAATATATTAATAACTCCCTTTAGCGCCTAGTAGTCTATTAGGATTATAAACTTTTTTAATATACCTTAAAGGTAGTAAGCTTAGTAGTCTAGGCTTTTAACTATAGCGAGAAGCTCCTATTAGCTTACTTCCTAATACTACTTAGTATTACTAAGCTTCTATAAATAGTAAGTAACTAGTTACTACTAGCTATTAATATACTATAATAGGATACTAGATATAGCTTTTATAGAAGTATCCGTTTTAACCCTTATTTTATAGGTTAGGTTCTAATATTAGAAAATAGTTACTAAGTAGAAAGCGGCTTAGAGCTATTCGAAGGCCTATTAAGCCTCTTCTAGCTAGTAAAATTCGCTTCCCTTCTTATTATTCTCGCTACCCTTTAATAGGGATATTATAGGGGCTATAATACCTAAATAGCCTATAATAAACTTATAGTAGAAGTTATAGAATCCTAGGAAGACTTAGATCTCCTAGTAGGTCTTAGGCGGCTTCTATTTAGTAATAGCTCAGACGCGGGTTTAGTCTATTAATATACCTTTAGGTGTAATAATATACCCTAGGAACTCTACTCGTTATTAGTAGAAACTATACTTACTAAGCTTAATATATAGCGCTTATTAGTAAAGCTTGCGGAGTACTTAGTAAAGATCCCTTATATACTACTCTCTTATCTTAGAGTAGATTATAATATTATTTATATAAGTAATATAATAAGTATCTAGTAGCTTAGTAAGCGCTTAGTAAATATATACCTAGAACGTTACTAGGGCGTTTATAAGTCTAAATAGTATAATAATATATTTAAAGTACTTATAACGAGTCCTAAAAGCTATCTTCTAGTAGTCTTCTAGCTTAATATAGATATAATAATATATATCTTAAAGGTCGATCTTTAAGATCTATTTTACTCCCTAAAGCTTATTTAATAGCTTACTAATAAGGGGAAGTAGATATTAGTTTTTTAATATTACCTTATTAAGGCCTTAATAATCTATATAAAGGTATAAGGATCTATCCTTCTTAGGTATAAAGAGAATAGGGGCGCCTACCTCGCTTATTAAGGGTTAAATCCGCCCTATTACTTAGTTATTAGTAATATATTAGTAGAGCTCCTCTAGCTAGTACTTATTTAGTAGGTAGATAGGCCTATATAGAGGTTTCTTCCCTTTAACTAAGTTAATAGTATATTCTATACCCTCTAGGGCTAGGTATTCCTTTACTAACTACTTATTAAACGTTGCTTATTTACTAAGTAGCTCTAGTAGTAATTCTACTTCGCTCTCTAAGGCGTCCTCTTCGCCTAGGGCCTCTATTAGTAGCTTATAGGGGGTAATATTCCCTGAAATATATATAATATAAGCCTTCTAGCTATTCTCTATAATTTCTTATATAAACGCTAATAGCTTAGCGATACTAAGGCGTTTATATCCCTAGGTATTTATCTAGGTATTAATTATAATACCCTCCTTACTTATAGAGTATTATAATAGGAGGAGGTCCCCTGCCCCTTTAGGGTAGGGAGCCTTAGCAAATAGTTATTATATCTTCCTTAGTTATCCCCTCGAGTTAATAAGGAAGAATATTAACTAGTATATATTTTAGCCCGTTATAGAGGACCTATTAAACCCTTCTAATATAGGGGCGCGCGCTACTACGGGTTATAATTATAGGGACTTTACTAGTTAACTACTAATAATATTAACTTATAAATAGGAGTCTATATCTATTACTATTTCTTATTTAGTAATATTCTAGAGAATAATCGCCCGTCCTTTTATAATATCTCCCTTTAGGAAAGTATCTAGTTTTAATATAGGTATAGGGGTTACTAGTATAGTC
Source organism: Colletotrichum ledebouriae (assembly GCA_036785755.1). Classification (NCBI taxonomy): domain Eukaryota; kingdom Fungi; phylum Ascomycota; class Sordariomycetes; order Glomerellales; family Glomerellaceae; genus Colletotrichum; species Colletotrichum ledebouriae. The sequence continues at coordinate 15,003 of JAVHLU010002405.1, forward strand.
CCCCGGCTTACTCTTTTTCTAATAAGTTAAGGTCCTCTACCTCCCTTATTAATTAGATTATATTAACCCTTACCTTATTAGTAAATACTTAGTATCCTACTAGCGTTTTATTCGCGCTCTATTATTTATCTAGGTAGTCTACCCTCTTATACCCTTTCTTCTTATAGCTAAAGTATACTAAGGGGTTAGACGTTATAGGTTATATACTAGGGCTAAATATAAGCTAGCTCTAGTTAGGTCCCTACGTCGTAGTACTAGCTAATTAGTAAGGTATTAGGCTCTAAGAACCTCGCGTAGTCCTATAACTAGAGCCTTACTAGCTTACCTTTTAGCTCGCCCTCGTTATAGGAGATATCCTTAGTATATACTCCTCGCCTATATACTACTTCCTGCTTTTGCTCTATAGGGCCTCGCTACCTTATTAGTAATATATCTCCTATAAGCGTTCTACTTCTATAGCGATATCTTTTAGTCTCTATATCTTAACCTTCTAACGCTTAAGCTCCTTATATAGAAAGGGGGCTAGTTAGAAATATAGTATATAAGCTTTAGCCTTACTATTTTCTATACTAACTATACCTAAGTTCTAGTATATTATTAACTATTTAATAAAGAATTATATTAGTAACTACGTCTCCCTCTACCTTATTATATCTAGCTTCTTATAGTACCTCTACTCTTAAAGCTCTAGATTAATATATTATTAGTAAATAAACGCTATAAAGTTAGCCTAGGCTAGGTCTCCCTCTAGCCTAGCTTTATAATATCGCTACTAGGTCTATAGGGATAGGCTTATTTTTATAAGCGCCTATTAAATCTACTACTCTAGTATACTACTAGTATATAGTTAGTATCTATCTTTAACTACTTAGATCTAGTTACTAACCTAGTTTATAATAAAGTCCTTACTTATAGTATAGTAATTATATATAGGGGGTTTCTTATATTCTCTCTATAGCTACCTCGTTATTAAATAGTTAGCAAGCTCCTATAGTAAGGTAGTAATTTATTCCTTATACTTCTATTACTATAGATATATCTACCCTATAAGGCTCTCCTATTATCTCTATAATAATCTTATTACTTAGGTAAGGATACCTAAGATACTAGCTTCTTAGGGGGTCTTAAGCAGGGTACCCTATTAGCTACTACTTACTATTTATTTACTAAGCGAAAGTTGCTCTACTAGTTCTAGCGTTACCTAAGACCTAGCCTGCCCCCTTAGGGTAGCCTCTCCTATTATACTATTACTAGGATCGTCTAACCCCCTAGTATAATATCTACGCTACGTTCCCTATATCTTAGGGCTTAGCGAGCGACTTATATTGCATTAGCTAAGGCCCTATTAGTTATATTCTATATACCTAGCCCGGAGTTTATTATAGTTAAACTCCGTTACTAGTTCGTCCGTTACTAATATATTAGTATATTATTACTAGTTTATTTTAAATATTCTAACTAGCGCTAGTTTCTTAAATCGAGGTAGAAGTAATAGAGTTATAAGAGTATAGCTATAGGCCTAACTAGGAAAGGCTAGAATACTAAAACGTAGGTATATATAGTTATATTAGACTATTACTTAACCTTCTAAGTCTCTAGCTTATAGAGTTTTCTTAAGGGGGTATATATTTATTGCTAATTCGCTAATGTTTTGCTAATAGCGTTAGCTCTGTATCCTGCACCTGCTATTGTTCCTTATATATTTAGAGGGTTTACTTATAAGTAATAGGAATATATAGGGTTCTTATATCATTTTCCTTAACTAATAGAGGGTATAGGTTAAAATACCTATATAGTATTTCCCGAATTATACTTATAAACTAGGTAAATTTATTATAGTCTTTTTATAAAGGGGCTGCGGTGTAATTCCGAACTTAATAAGGGATTTAGTAGGAACTTTAAAAGCTATAATAAGGTCCTTATAATATTAAGTCGCGCTATAATCGCTATATAGTTAATTAAGCCGACTTTATATTAGTACTAGTTAATATCCTATGCTATAGCTTATTTATAGTTTAATATTAAGTTATTAGTTACTATTAGCGTTACTATTAATCTCTTCAATACTATTCTATTAATACTAAACTTATTATAGATCTTTTTAATATATTTATCTATATAAAGCTATAACTTACGCTAGGTATAATCGCGGATAATTTAAATAATTAAAAATATACTTAATTCGCTTATCTCTTTTATCTTCTATACTAACTTTAGGCTATTAATAATTACTCTTGCCTTCGACTTATCTCTCTTTTAGAAGAGTATAGTAATATTATTAATAAATATAAAGATTAGTACTCTATTAGTTATAAAGATAGACGTCTTTATCTAATAGCTTCGTATTTAATAGCTAGAGGGTTATCTTAAGACTTCGTTACTATAAAAGAGGGGATTAACGTAGCCTATATAGAGCCTTATATAGGATAAGGTATTTACTTTGGCGATTAAATCTAGGTAGGTAATAAATATAAACGACTTTATCTAGTATAGCGTTTATAAAAGCATTTACTACGTCTAATTATATTAACTCTAGGTTAAACCTTACTATAATTACTATAAGGCTTTCAAATAAGTATAAAGCGAGCGTTAAAGCGTAGGTATCTAACTTATTTATAGATTATAGGTCTCCTCTTATATATATCCTTGCTTTAAACTTCTTAAGATACCTATATTTATTAAACTTATATATAAATACCTATTTAAGTAGAAGGATTTAGTATCTATCTTTAACGTTATTAAGCTATATAGGCTTAAAGGTACCCTTATTCTAGATAGTTTAATATTTAATATTTATAATAGCGAGCTACTTTATTTAATATAGATATCTCTAAGCCTTTATATAGTTTATTAGGACTAGCTAGAGATCTTAATAGTAGACTTTACCTAAGCCTTCTACTAAAGCGTCTTTCCTATCCTTATTCTTAACTATATTAATTAGTAATAGAGAGTTAGATTAGCTTTAAGAAGCCTCTTAGGTATATTATCTTATTAAAAACCTCGTTATAGTACTGAGCTAGTAATTAAGCTATTTTATTAGAATCCTTTAATTAAATAGCGTATTATTATATAACCTATAAGGCCTTCCTCTTAATCTTATTAATATTATTATTTAAGGTAGCGCTATTTATTATTACGCTACCTATCCTACCCCCTTAGTTCAAGCAGGTATAACTAAAGGTTCCTATAATAGCATAGGGCTTAGTAGTTAAGTATTAGAGTTATCCTAGGTATCCTTCTAAAGCTATTAATTTAGCTAATAAAGCTTCTTATCCCTATCCTTTATTATAGAGTCTATAGGAAATTCCTTTATAATTAGATCTAACTACTTTATTTTAAGCTACTTAAATATAAATTAAAGCTCTTATTAATAAAGGAGACTAGTGTCCTTAAGAGTTAGATTATATGTAGTACTCTTATTAAATATAATATTACGCGTATATAGTACTTTACTTAATACTAGTACCTATATCCTATAGATATTAATATTGAGTTCGGAATTACGCCGCAGCCCCTTCGCAAAAAGACTATAATAAATTCACCTAGTTCGCAGGCATAATTCGGGAAATACTATATAGGTATTTTAACCTATACCCTCTACTAGTTAAGGAAA
>JAVHLU010002406.1:0-18608 GCA_036785755.1 Colletotrichum ledebouriae
TTACTTTATGTTTTATAGTTATTAAAGTATTATTAAAGAGATATTATATGGGTATATAACTATATATACTATAGTTATTTATTAAGGTTTATATAAACCTTATAGGATTATTATAGAATTTTTAAGACATACCTTCGGTATTCTTACACTATTTATATTCCTTCTAACTTAATATCTTCTCTTTAGTAGGCTCTAGGGCTTAATTTTACTCTAGAGTTAGTTTTTCCTAACTCCTTATCTTCTTCTAAGGAGTTAATTACTACCTAGTAGTTATTTATTACTTTATAACTTATAAGTTCTTTTTTTAAAGTTTTTATTTTTATAATTCTAAGTAGCTAGTCCTCCTTATTAAGGTAATATTAAGTAATATACCTTCGAACACTATAAGTATAATAAGTATAGGAGTTCTTTATACCCTTTAGTAGTAGTTAGTATTATATTAAGGAGGTACCTAAAGAGGACCTAGAGTTTCAATAGTTATAATATCTTATCTCCTTAACCTAGGAGATATATATAGCTCTAGTTATATAAATATCCCCCTTAGGGTCCTTAGAAGTAGGTCTCTAGTAAGTTATTAAGTAATTACTAAGGGCCTTCTAGTATTCTACTTTCTATATAATACTTTAAACCTTTAAGAGCTACTTATTATAATTAGCTAATAAGTTCATAATAATTAGCTAATAAGTTAATAATAATTAGCTAATCTCTTAGCCTAGGGGTAAGGAAGGCTTCTAGAAGTAAGATCTAGACTTAACTTAGCTAATTTATATTACTTATATTAATTAGTATCTATTTAAATCTTAATAAAAGGTTTACTAGGGATTTATTCCCTTTTTATTAGAGGGTTTATAATTAAGCTATAGCTTATAATTAGATATTTAAGTCCTTATATATCTAATCTAAGTAAGCTATAAAGTTCTCTAGATCATATTCTCCTCTATTCCCCCTAGCTCTATAGAAAATATAAACTATTTATTAGAATATAATATTTAAATAGGAGTTAATAAGGTATTATATTTCTATATCTATAGTATAGAACGCCCTATTTATAATAATTTTATACCTTATTTATTATACCTAGGTAATATATTCCTTTTACTTACTTAAAGATTTTAAGAGTAAGAGTAATAGCTTCTAGTATATTATACTAGGTACCTTATTAGTAGTATTTATAGGGGTTTATATAGCTATATATTAGCTCTTCCCCTACTTAACCTCTTATAACTATTACTAGAGGGACTTTATTACTACTATTAAATTAGCTTATAATAGCTTATCTTAGGTTCTAGCTATATTATTATTAACTATCTTACTAAACTAATAAGGAGTAGCGCTTAACTTATTAATATTATTATAATAATAAGCTTAAATATATAAGAGGTTATTATAATATTATTGATTCAAGTTAAAGAGAAAAAGGGGAAGTTTTCCTCTCTAGTAGAGATTTTTCTAATCTATAGAGAACTACTAAGTGGGCCCTAGGTAAGCCCTAGGTAGATCCCTAAGGTAGTAAACCTAGGTAGAAGCCTAGGTAGGCTTAACCCGGGCGTAGCCCGTAATACTTATTAGTATTCTAGATCTTAAAGCCTCTAATATTATATAAGTAGATATAAGTACTTAGCTAATTAAAGAAGTCCTAAATTAAAGCTAGATCTAACTCCGCTCCCTTCTAATAAAGCTTAACTAGCTTAATAAACCTAGACTTCTTAAGCTCTAGATAATCCTAGAGCTAAGTAGATATAAACCCTTATAAGACTAGCGGTTAGCCCCGGGTTACCTAGAGACTATTAGTAATCTTTTTAATAATAACTAGGGTTACTAAGAAGCTAGTATCTAAGAGCTAGATTATAAAGGCCTTAAGAGTAGTATCTTCTACTAGCATTCATAACTAAAGTTAACTATTTAGTCTTATAATACTCTCTCTAGCCTTAAGTTACTAGAGATATCTCGAAACTATAGAATAAGATATATTATATTACGCTATAATAACCTAAAGGGTCTTAATAGCGCTAGCCTTATAATTCTAAGCGAGGCTAGTAGTAGCGCGTTAGTATTAAGTATAGAGAGTAGTAATAGCCTTTTAGCTTATATTTAAGTTAAGGTTATAAGATAGGATAGGTATTATAAAATAATATAGTTAAAATAGAGCTATTAGGCGTCTTTAATTAGTCTAAATATCACGATATTTAGGTATAAATAGTATAAAATTTAGACTTAGGGCGGACTTAGCGTAGTTATGACTTTTTAGCGTAGTATGGGGTTTTTTACCCCCCAACGTGAGTAGGGGGTATAAACGCGAGCCCGCGACGCCCTATACCCCCGGGTAAGTAGGTAAAATCACTATGCAGTGGCTAGAGGCCATATACCTATAATTAAATACCCTTATAATTATAAGAATAGAGGACTCCTTTTAAAGCCTTCTATAACTACTTTTAGCTATATAAGTTCTTAATACCCGAAGTCTTATATATAAGAGCTTATAGCTATAAGGCCTTTATACTTATAAAGGAGGCTTAACTTTAAGGAAGAAGACTTAAGTATTTATTACTAAAGATATAAATTCAGTATCTTACTAGATATAACTTAATAAATTAATACTAAATATAAAACCTAGTAAAGAATTAAGTATATATTATAAGAGATATAATATTTAATAAATAATAATTTAGTAATAGATTATTATAAATAATCCTTAATAACTTAAGGATAATTAACCTTAAAAAGCTTAGATAATACCTTAATTTAGCTTAAAATATAGAGGAGGAAGTTCAGGCTTAATAAGAAGTTAAGCGAAGTCTAGTAGAGTTAATTAATAACTCTATTAATAATAAAATCTATAGCGAGATTAAAATACTAAGAGAGATAATATTATTAGAAGAGAAGTATCAAGTAGATAAACCTTATTTAAACTCTAAAGATAATTTAAAGGATTAGATAGATATAAGTTAAAATAACTTTATAATATTATTAAAAACTCCTTTATTATATTTAGTAATATAGAGTAAAGGTATACGGGTATTTGTAACTAAACGAAGTTATAAGAGATATCTTAGTAACTTTAAGTTAGTCCCTATACTAAGGATTATATAGTTAGTAGTTAAGTTCGGAATTACGCCGCAGCCCCTTCGCAAAAAGACTATAATAAATTCACCTAATTCGCAGGTATAATTCGGGAAATACTATATAAGTATTTTAACCTATACCCTCTACTAGTTAAAGAAAATAATATAGGAACCCTATACGTTCCTACTACTCGCAAGTAAACCCTTTAAATATTATAAAGTCAGATGCGCGCTATACTAGGGCTAATTATATTAGAGCTAAACGGGCTACTAAGGCTCTTATAGCTTAGAAACGCCCTCGCTAAACCTTCTAGCAAGGTGCTATAAAAGCTACTATATAAGATAACTTCTTAACCTAAAAGGTCGACCTTCTAGTAAGGTACTAAAGGTATTATAAATACTACTATACGAGAGGTAACTCCTTAACTAAAGAGGTCTTTCCTAAGAGGTTCTTATAGCTAGAAGTATAAGAAGCTCTATAAGTAAGGCCTTATACCTCTCCCTCTTCCTTATCCCTTAATTATATTAGTACTAGACCCTATATATAAAAACGCTAAGCCTGCGCGAGGTATACCCTTTAATACTAAGAATATATAAGAGTTTACTAGAGAGTTTAGTATTAATATAATTAATAAAACCCGCTCTTTTTTTAACTACTCTATTATATATAGAGAGTATATTATTAGTATAGCCCTTAAGAGGGCTCTTATTAATACCCCTAGAGGGGATAATTATTATTATATTATAGCTAAGTAAGTAGACTTAGTAATAAAAGCTAGGCGGGTTATTATATACCCTATAGAGTAGCCCTTCTTTAAGCAGGTCCTCTATACTATTAAGGTAGAGGCGGCCTAGGCCCCTTAGGGCTTAAACGTTAGTAAGTATAGCTTACGCCGAATAGAGAGAGTATTACTAATAATAGTATAGTAAAGATAGTAATAACTTCTAGCGGATAAAGCGGTAATAGAGGCGGTATTTAATAGTAGTATAGGTAGTATATAAGAGGAAAAGTTAATAGTTTTATAGTCTATTACATAATTAAAAACTACGTTATTATTAATATAAAGTTAAAGATCGTGAGGCTATAGGCATATATAAGTGCAGCTATAGTTAGGAAAGGATCACGTGACCGAAGGCTATGTATTATCAGGAGGCGCGGAGTTAGAAGGTCTATTGCACTTGAGCAGGTAAAATCACTATGCAGTGGCCAGAGGCTATATAGTTGGTAGTATTTATAGTAGGTATAGACTAAGGACTAAAGGCCTTATATTATTAAAAGAATATCTATTTAGAGATTAAAATAAACTCTAGAGAATCTAATAATAAACTAGAAGGTATATAAACTAAGCCTATAATTAGAATGGTAATTATAGATCTACTACCTTTACCTAATTACTATTTAGATCTTAGGAACTATCTATATAAAGAGGAATTCTATAAAGCTAAAGAATCTTATCTTAAGAGCTATAATTAAATAAAAATATAGTTAATAGTTAAAGTAATAAAAGAATAAAAATAATAAAACCTTAATTATTAATAGGTATGTACCTGTAAGTTAGATAAAGAAAGTAAGCTTAAGAAGTTTAAAGCTCGATTTATAATAAGAGTGGATTAATAAGTAAAAGATATAGTTTAAGATACTTATATAGCTATATTTATAGGACTTTTATTTAAAGTATTAATAGTAATAGTAGTAAGGTTTAACCTTAAACTAAAGTAATATAATATTATAAATATATTTATATATATAGATCTTAATAAAGATATTTATATAAAGTATCTAGTAAGACATAGGGATAAATATACTATCCTAAAGCTAAATAAAGCTCTATATAGACTTAGAAGATTACCTCTTTTATAGTAACGCTATCTTTAGAAGGAACTTTAAGATATTTAATTTAAGTATATTAGTAAGGAAAATTACTATTTGTATAAGAGTTAATTAATCTTCTTCTATTATATTAATAACTATTACTACTCTTACCCTAGAATAGAAGAAGAGGAAGTAAGTTAAGATATTTATAAAATAAAAGAGAAGTATTACTTTAAAAGTAGTAATAATCTTAAATAGTTCTTAGGTATAGAGATTACTTAAGATTAACTAAAGCAAAGACTTTAGATATTCTAGAGATTATATATTAAGAAGATCTAGAAATATCTAAGCCTTGAGATATGAAACTAGCTATTAAAAAGACTTATTAAATACCTATAAGTATAGAAGAATTAAAGCTACCTCACTAGTCACAAGCCTCTCTAAAGTAAATAGTTATATACTAATAAAAGGTTAGATTAATACTATACGCTACTATTATAACTAGACCTAATATAGCCTTTATTATAAGCCGACTTATTTATTTTAATTGAAATCTAAGTAATAAATATTAATAAGTAGTAGATTAAGTACATATTTACCTAAATAATATAAAAGACCTATACCTTAAGTTTAGTATAGACGAGGGAACTAATAAAGATAGCTTAATTATTACTTTAGACGCTAGTTTTACTAATAACTTAATAGATTATAAGAGTTCTTAAGTATTTATATTAAAACTCTATAAAGGAGCTATTAGTTAGAGGGTAAATAAGTAGGATATAGCAATTATATTAATAATAGAGGCTAAACTACTAGCCTTATCCTAAATAGCAAAGGAAGGATTATTCGCAAGCTGCTTAATTATAAAGCTTTAAGATTATTAACCCTTATTATTAAAAGTTAAGATCTAGGTTAATAATTAATGAATGATTAACCTAGTTATAAAAAGACTAAAGCGCTTAAGATTATAACTTCGCTATATATAGATTTATAATTATTGGCTATAATAAGAAGTTAAAAAAGGATAAATTAAAGTTAAATATACCCTATTAATAGAACTTATTGTAAGTAGACTTATAGAATCTCTCTAATAATAGAAATATATAAGTTTTATTAAATAGATAAATCTAGTAGAGAGAAACTATAATAATATTAGAATTAATTAGGTCTATAAGTAATTATTAGAAAACCTTACTAGGTTTTAATAAGAATAATAACTTATAAAATAAGATATAAGATAATAATAAATATTCACTAATTTATAAATTAATAACTTTATTCTTAAGTATTACTTATTATTATTAACCTTAGAATATATAAGTTTAATAAGATAGGGGAATATATTTATTATGAGAAAGAAACCTATTATAACCCTATATATTAGTATTAATAAGATGTTATTAGGTTACTCTATTATTACCTCGCCCTATAATATTATAGATTTTAAAAGAGCTATATACTACTAAAGATTAGAAGTTAGTATAGAGTAAAAGAGCTTCTTATATATATCTAATTATTAGTACTAAGGAGAAGATTATAAATCCTTATAATAAGTATACTAATATCTATAATAATAATAATCCTAAAGAGATAATAAATATATAACTTAGCTATAAATACTAATACCCTTATAACGAGGAGGAATAATAGAGATTAAAAATAATATTTAAGGTTAAATAATACTCTAGAGACTTTAGTAATAGAGGTATAGAATATATACTATCTAATAATATTTAATAAAGTCTAAATAGCTTTATTAGAGAAAGTATATTAAATAATATAGGACGTTCTATAGCTATAACGAGGATATAGGAAGTTCCTTTATTATACTATATATATATAAGATATAGAATCCCCTTACCTAAAAACTACGGGGAAGGTCCTAATAATAGTATTAATATATTATGCACTGCGAACCAAGCCTACTAAATCCTATAGAATCGATCTAACCACTGTGTGATGCTGTGCCTCTGGGACAAAGACTCAATCTGTCTGTCAAGTGTATATCACCTGCTCATCCAATCCATTAGCATGGACTAATTGAGTTTTCACTGCCTGCAAAGTTTGATGAAACCGTTTGCAGCAGAACGCTGCTATCTTGCGACCCGCTTACTGCGGTTGGAGGACGCAGCCGACGTACGATTTGGGGACGTTGTTGGGGCAGCTGAGGCAGGACCCGATCCATTTTCCTGTCGGCGAGGACCGGAGCGACGGAGTGGGCGCAGTGGAAAGTGTTGATGCAGGCGTAACTGTAGCCTCTGGCCATTTCAGCGTCAGATGGCAGAACGTACTCGTCTCCGAGCGGGCAGGTATAGAAGACGACGGCGATGGTGCGCTTTGACACGGCCGCCGCAAGGGACGGGCAGGCCAGAGTGGCAGCGACGAGGGTAATAGTGAACTTCATTTCTATGCTTTGCTGGGTAGATGTTATGAGATATAAGACGGCTGGGCAAGATATACTGTGGACTGGTTTTGGTGCAAGCGTTGCGAGCTTGTGTTTTGGCTTGTGTTTCAAAATCTAAATGACGGACGTGGACGAAAAGATAGAGGCTTCATGAGTACTTTAGACACATGTGAAGATTTATATGCCCTTCTACATTGAGAACTTCACATTTGGCGTCGAAAAGTTGGGATTCGGGGAGCGCGCGGATAGGCAAGTGGAGCGGGCAGAAGTTCACGTAGACGGCATTCGCGGAGGCTTATCGATGCAAACACCTCAAGTCAAAGTAATCCGGCCAAAGTTATCAGTCATGCCGAATTCGGGACTAAATGGTGCTAGAGTTGCCGTGTAACCAAGTCGGATATGTTGTCACAGGCATACTCATATCGGCATCCGTGAGTTTTAGCGACCTTTTGAAAATATTCGGGGACTGTGAACGCCGAGCTTCCAGTGAATGCTGAACACGACCAACATGGTTTTTGAACCTTTACTACTGTACATTGAGATACTTTGCCGATATATCAATTCAGTTCGAGCACTGGTGTCAGAGGCATCGAGGATGAGCTTGGCGGACGGGCCTTATAAAGCCCCATCAACCTCCCAGCAGTCCTGAGTCTTCCCATCGGCAGCATCCTCTCGATTCATCAGCCTTTAATTGTGGCTACCGCCGATATTCTTTTTATCTGCAAAATGCGTCCCTCGATTCTCAACACATCTCTCTTGTCATTTGCAGCCGCAGGGCTGGCGTCCGCCGCCGCTCCGTACGCAGACCAGATGGCCCTCACCTCGGCGTGTCCGCCTCTGTCGTCCACGAACTCATGAAAACGACCGACTTTGCTCGCATTGGTGCCGCGGGTGCCGCGGCCACAGGTGTCGTCGCGAGCTGCAGTGCTACCGCGCTCAGCGAGAAGGCGGTGACTAGTGCTACTACGGGAGGGCTCTCTACGATTATTATGGTTGCGCGATTTGTTGCTTGTATTGCGAAGCCTGTCTCGGCGTTTCTACTTGCAACTGTGGTTTGCTTGAGGGCAACTACTTGAGGGGAGTTGCCAGCTATTTTCGTCGTAAGGTCTTCGTTGATCAAACTGCAGTCGGGCTCATCTAGTCTTGAGCCGCGGTAGAGTATTCCGGTAGGCAACTGATACACAGACTTGAGTTAATAAGATGCCTTGGAATCAACAGCACACACAAAGACATACCGCATATTCGACAATAATTTAATTGGACTAAGTTAGAGCGAGAGTGTTGACCTGGACTGAGGACGAGGGCAAGAACCAGCATGAACAACTAAGCCACAACACGCGGCACGATTGTAATCTCTACTGTACCTTGAGACGCATGCTTATGATGTATTCACATGCTTCGGGCTGTTCAAGCAAGCCTTTACGTGGCCTTCACGTTCTGGGAGGTATGTCGACAGCCAACAAATGGTGCTGATCGTGGTGAAAGACATAGGCTGTCTGCAACAAGAAGGGAACAATCGAGGCATGATTTCGAGAATAGACCAGGCCAGTCTCAATGATGATTTGGCGTCTTCGTTCAACGGCATCTAGAATATCCATCAGTCCGGACCATTCACAGATGACTGCTTGCCTCACTTGGGGCTAATTTCAGACCTTACCGACAACCAGAGTTGCAGCCGCAGCCGCCATGGCAGCGGGCGCACCGAGGGCCCCGAATCCGAGTAATCGGTTTCCCGGTCCGGTTTCGGGGGCTGCCCAGTGGACCATCGTCTGGAAATGTGACGGGACGAAAGCGGAGGACCTCCTGGGGAATTCTGCAGTCGATTCTCCGAATCAGTGGGGAAGCGGTAGGAGTTCGTTTCACTGGAGCAAGTAAACCTTAATGCTCGTTCGCTCGGATGCCCTCGGGAGAACAACATCAAGACGGTCCTCATCGACTAGGGGGGAACTGATCACGATGGGCTTCGCTCCGCGGACTTCAGACATTGGAGAGATTGTTGAAAGGCAATCTTCAGAGTTGATTCATAGAAGTTGCGGATTGCGGGAAGACATGGTGGTCGTTTTGCTTCTGGGGAGCAGAACAGGCTTGGACCCGACTTCGAACAGGATTGAACCTGACGCGCTGTTGGAGAGTTCCCGGTGTTTCTGACTCGACGTGTTCGTATTCGGTCGCTAGCCGCGGGAAGAAAAAGGGCAACGAGAACGCCCATCTCGCTATGTTGAAACTATGTGAAGGAGAGGAGCGCGGACGAGCACTGAATAGCCCATCATAACCAAAGACGAATAAGAGAAAACGAAATGTTACCGTTCAAAGCAACAGGATGAAGAAATGCCACGCCTCATCTTTTTCGCTCAACCTAGCATCAGACCGAACGGCAGTCGTAGATGGAAAACAAAGAACTTGAGTACGGATGGTGGATAGTAGAGGTGACAGATTGGCGTCTACAAATCAAGCGATCCCGATCGGGGATGGAGGCCAAGAATAGCATCGGGGAAGACTTGGCGGTGGTGAACAGCCACACCCATCGCTGTCTCAGAAGCCGCGAAGAAAGCAGGGCTCATACCGCAGGCGAGCTCATCCGAGATATGGCCTATCGACGAACATTGCACCGAGCACCTCCTCGAGAGGTCATCTGAACCGCTTCCGCCTGAAAATTTTCAAATTGACAAATTACTCCGCTATGGCGATGAACGTCTGGCCGTCCACGTTCTTCATCACGTCTGGGAACATTTAAGCATAATTGGGCCAGAGAGTCTGCGAACAAAGATTAAAGGGCCCGGCCAATTTGGTCCGTCCTGAAGGCCTTGGGCTTGATGCCGCTTTTCTGGCGGGTTGCTATGACGTCGTCTTGGAGGGTTCGGCTTAGGCCGAGTATTGTGTGCGCAGGTTCGCTGTTTGTTTGGTTGGTCTGGCGCCGTATGTTGGAATGACGAAACCATAATTTCGATGCAAGATGAAGAGCAGGAGGCCAACGGCCGCTGCAAGAGTCTGCAGGTAAACACCTTGAAGATGGTAACATAATTTGCAAGCAGCGGGCGAGAAGCATCAAATCATCAAGCGTTGGGCCGGCAGGGACGTCATGTGTTCATCGTTTTCAACGGGTAGAGTGGAAAACCCAGCCATCTTGTCTTGAGGACGCTGGCATTCGTCGATAAGTTTCAACCACCAATGGGCTAGTGTACTCGCGTAATTGGTAGGTCAGGGACGAATGCCATACGTGGTAGTGTTTGGGGCGATTACACCGTAGGGTCGAAGGGGAAGAAAAGAAGGGTGTCGACCGGGGGACCATCTTCTGGTGCCTGTTGCCACGCCGCAATACTACGCCACCGGGGACCGTTGTGTAGGTTATTTGGCAGAAGTGTGAAAGAATTGGAATTCTTGATCTGATTTTTGCACGGTTATCCTCGTCAGGTCTTTCAAAAAAGCCTGGGGCAACCTGGCCTGACTGGGCCTTGGACACACTAGTGACAAATCACTGGCAAGACGTGACGCACTGCTTCCCTTCTGATAGACGTGAGATGAGGCCATTCTAAGTTTCTGTATCTGGCACACAGCATTGGCAACTCGGACAGGGGACCACGTTGACCCCCGTCATGGTAGGGTGCGGTAGGAGAGTCCGGGACCTCCCTGAAGGGACGGCAGGAGTGTGATCCGCGCAGAGACAGGAGAAACGAAAAGTTTTCGATGGAACGAGATGCAATCACGATAGGCTGTAGTCTTTTCCGGTCGGAGAGGGGAACGCGTTTACAGTGGAGCTCGTCTCAAAATGCAGTTACGATCTCTCGGTTCGGCGTCGTTTTGAGATGAGTTGAGGCCATGAGCCGCGGGTGTACGGGGGAGAGATGTAGTGTCGTGAGCGTGATGAACCAACCTCACGTCACGGCGAGGGAGTGGTCGGGACAGATATCCCATCTTTTCGTGTAGGCTGCTTTCTTCGCCGGCAGCAAGTCTGTCCAGGTGTACCAAGCTTGTCGCAGAAGAGGCCCGAGGGGAGCGCCTCTGGCCGTGGCACGTCTGAGCGGACGGGAGCCACATGTCATGTCATGTCAGCCACGAGTCTTTTATTTTGCCAGGCAAGGCCTTGGAGAGCGGTTATTGGTAGGCGGCAGAAGTTGTTATTTGGGATTCGCAGCACACGGAAAAGGCCAGGGCGGCATAAAGTGAACGAACCAGTCCGCTGGGACGAGACGAAAGTAGTGTCGTGATGCCTTTAGCATTGCCCGTTCCTAGCGCGGCATATAACTAACGTTAGCTCCGGAGCAACCTTATTCTAGGGGTCGTTCCTCTAACTATAGTTATAAGTAACTACGTTATAGCTACTCTTATTATAATAGATTAAGCTCTTTAGTAACTATAAATATAGCCCTATAGGATATTTCTTAATAGTTATAAGCCTAGCTCTAACTAGACCCCTAATTACTATTTTAAAATAAGCCTTTACTATTAAAAGTACTTATTAAAACTTCCTCTCTCCTATTCTATCTTTCCTCCTTATTATATACTATCCTCTATTACTATAAACCCTCTATTTCTAAATAACCTTAACTATAATATCTTTTATAATAGCTATTATAATATTATACTAGCTAACTATATATAAGGACTTCGCTACTTAGTATATTATAATCTAAGCTAAAGCCTAAGCTACTAGAGTCTAGAAGTATATTAACCTAGATAACCCTAAGGGACTTTTATACCTAGGTAAGATTTTATTAGAAACTCTAACTCTTAACTTATATATTATTAAATAAAACTAGGATACTAATACCTAGTACTTATAAGAGAAGAGTACTTATAATTAATATATCGCTCTACTTAACTAAGAGGCTCTAGAAGAGGCTACTTCTAATACTACTTCTAGGACTACTCCTAAGTCTATTACTAGGATATAAATAAATAAATCGCACCCCCTTTAGCCTCTAATTACCCTAGTTATAATTAATAAGAATATTATAAGTATATAGGAATAATACCTAGAGCACTTTTATTTACTTACTATATAAGAATCTAAGTAAACCTGCGAGAACTAGGAGTTTAAATAGATTAATTATCTAGTTATAGAGACTATTACTTATAATATTATTATACCTATATATATAGAACTTCTCGCTAAAGGGGATATAACCCTATATAGCCTTATTATTAATCTTAAATATTACTACGCTCTAAGCAAGGCTAGTACCCTTATTATTATTTAAAAAGAGTATATCTAAGTCTTAGAAAAAGCGAATAGGAGTATTAATCCTAACGCCTAGATTAAGGACTTTAAGGGTATTTACCTCTATACTACTTAGCTTAAGCTTCCTAAAGTAAGTAGCACTCTTACTTTAAAACCTTTTCTTTAAGTAATAAGTTATTACTTTATACCTACTTAAGCTAATATAGAAATTATAGATATTTTAAAATAGGAGCGAGTAGGGATACTAGTTTCTAATATAAGCTAATATACTAATATATTCGAGGACCTCTTATATAAAGACGCACTCTACTTAAGGTTATAAGGATAAAACATAGGGGTCTTTATAATACTAGCTAGCTATATAAACGAGGCTAACCTATTAAGTATTCCTATAACTAGTAATATATCTAGTAGTAAATAGTACCTATATAGGTTAAGCTATTAATAGCTAAGTATTAAGTATAACTACTTAGAAGCTACTTTAACTAGATATTACTAGAAGGGCCCCTATATATTAATAATAAATATATAAGTAGCTTAGATCTATAACTAGTTAAATAGTAACCTATGCTTTACTAATCTTTATAGAGAACTCGCTTATAAGGGCTAGCTATATACTATACCTTATAAGGATAAAAACTACTAAAATAATAAGGGGGGTAATAAGGGTTTATCTAAGAAATCTAATATAACCCCGAGCTACCCTATTAATATAATAATAATCGCTTTTTATATAGCCCTCTTAAATAAGGTTAGGGATAATATAGTTAACTTAGATAAAGAGTATCTAAATATTTTTATAACCCCCTACTTAGGACCCTATATACTATATAAGTCTATAGTCCTAGATAACTATAGAGGGATATACCTTATAAATAATACGTCCCTACTTATCCCCTCTTTAATTAGGTATTATAAAAGAGAATAGGTTAATTCTAGAATAGCTTTATATCTAATTATTATAAAGAGTATATAGATTATTAAGAACGCTCTTAATAGCTTAAAAAGCGCGAATATAAAGGACCTTATACTTTATAATATAGGATATATAGAGAACTTTTATATTAATATTATCTCTAAAGCGCTATTTTAGAAAATAGGTATCTAGTATTTAGGGTATAATTATATACTTCGCTTTAGAACTTATAAGAATAGCGTTATAGTTAAGAAACTTATTAGGAAGGTAAACCTCGCTTTTCTTAAATATAAGCCTTATTCCTTATACTCTATTCCTAAGCGGATTCCCTAAAGTATTAATACTATTATTAATAATATAAACTATATACTTATAATATATAAGTATACCTCTTATATACTACTACTAAACTAGAGTAATAATATAATACTTTAGTACCTTAGAAGTAGGTACTTTAGCCCCGAGGCTCTAGAGTAGCTAGTATATACTACTTAGGGGGTAAGGATTAAAGGCCTAACACGCTTATAGTACTAATACTACGTAGTTATATATACTAAATAAGTAATTTTAAGACGAACGTTAGAAGATAAAGCAATACGCCCTTACTATAGAATCGTATAGGATCTCTTTAACTACCCTAAAGGCTTTAACTAGAACTAATAGCTCCTTATTATTAAGGATAAGTATACTAGTTAACTCTTTATATTTCTACGCGTTAATAAGACCTATAGTAGCGTTATACTCGCTCTATATACCTTTAAGCAATAGGTATATTAATAAAAGGGACTTTCTATTTATAAGATTAGATAAGACGTCGAGAGGTTAGTAATTTCACTTATAAGCTATATAAGATATAAGGATTAGACCTATGCAGAAGGAATAGAGGTTAAAATAACCCCTCTATATATAAAGGAACTAAATAGTAGAGGGGAATAAGCTAGTTAGGAAGTTATAACTCGAATAATTAAGATACTCGCTATAGCTAGCTTACTTATAAAACTATAGGCTAAGATAGTACTAGTAGTGATAACGCTTTATAATATAAGCCTATTTAAACGTTATAACTAGCATTTACTACTATAAATCAAAGAGGAATAGTTCTACTAGTACTTTCGCTAGTAGTAACCTAATAATAGAGCAGCCCTAACCTATAACCTTTACCCTTACTAGGGATATATATATACCTATAGCTACTATATATACCCCCTTAAGAGGGAATAAGAGAGAGGAATTAATAAGAGAGATTTTAAGGTAGTGCTACGGGGATATATTAGATACTTAGTAGGATATATTCTAAATACCTATAACCTATATAAGGTCTAGATCCCTATATTATAAATAGTTATTATTATATAGAACGTGACGTTTAATAAATAGACTTTCTATATAAAGGATAAGATAAAAGAGGCTATCCTAGAAGATATTATCCGCGAGATAGTAAAAGAGATTAAAGAGCTTATATTATAAGTTAACTTTAAACTTTAGATCCTAGGTATTATAAATAAGGATAAAGCTATATTAATACTTATAACTAAATACTTACCTATACTAACCCTTATTCTTATAACTAAGTCCTTAAATAGAAGAATCCTAAAACTTCTAAAAGGATAAGTAGGTTAAAAGGGGGGGTAGCTATTATCCCCCGATCCTACGCTAGAGCTAGATAAAAGCCTAGCTCTAATAAATAGAGTAATAAGTATAGTATATATACTAGAAATAAATTATATATATAATACTATTAGGGAAGTTAATTCTAAAGGGGAATAGATTAAGGATTATATTATAATTAAACTACTCCTTACTTTATAATATATTTCTAAAGTAAGTAAGAGTAATAAGAATAAACCTTTAGATAGTAAGCCCTTAAATCTACTAGTATAGCTATACTAGGATAGAGAGGAGAGGGATAATATTAAATAGAGGTCTAACTAGGTATATAACTAGGAGGGCTATAGCTAAACTTATTAAAGCTAATAACTATATAATCTACTACTTAGTAACTTATAACTAGGAATAATAGAAAGCAAATCCCGCTCTAGTTACTAGTTTTTACTCTAATACTATATAGAGTAGGAGTAGGTATCTAGCTTCTTTAAGACTTTTATACCTAATTAGTAGAAGGCTTTTTTAGAAGTTAATATAGGGTACTATACGCTCTATAGCTATATTTATACTACTATCTATAGCGTGAAACCCGCTTATATAACTATAATAATCTGCAAACGTCTTACTACTAATAACCTTACTAAGCTACCCTACTTATAGAAGGAACTTTTAAACCTCCTATAAGCGCTCTAAACTCGCTTTAAAGAAGTAACTAAGGTTAAGATAGGTAAATTATAGTAAATAGATACGTAGTATATTATTAATCGAGAGATAATAATAAAGAGATTAATCCCTTTAAAGTAAGTATTTACCTATAAATTTAATAAGGATAATATCCTTAACTAGTATAAAGCAAGGATTTATATTTAAGGCAATTAGTAACAGAAGTCGCCCCTTAAATAAACTTATATAATAACCCTCGCTACTTATACCTTTATAGTAGTAATAGTAATTACTATATAATTTAACCTCGAAGTTAAATAATTCGACGTTATTAACGCGTTCCTAAACGCCTCTCGGGATCTAAATAAAGACCTAATTATTTATAAGTTACTAGATAGCTTTAAGTAACCTAGGAAGTATATTAAACTACGCTATACGCTCTATAGGCTAAGGGATATATTATTACTCTAGTATAAGGAGTTCTCCTTAACCCTTTAGTATTTAGGCTTTATACTTATAAGCAAAGACCTATATCTCTTCTAGTTAACTAAGAAGAGGGTCCTTATTATCTTCTATATAGATAACTTCCTTATCCTATTTTATAGGAATTATAAAGAAGTAGTATAAAAAGTAATTACTAGCCTAAAGGAAGTATATAAGTTAAAGGAATAAGGCTTAGTTAAGTACTATCTTAGAATTAGAGTTATTTATAACTAAGCTATATAAAAGATATACCTTTCTTATAACTAATATATTAAGTAGGTTATAAAGAAGTTTAATTTACTTAACTTAAGAGCGCTAATAACCCCCTTTCTAAATATACTACTCCTAAAGAGTAAAATAGTAATAATACTATTAGAGGTAAAGAGTTTCTAAGAGAAGATTAGCTCTATACTCTATATTACTATTATAATCTAACCTAATATTACTTTTATATATTCTCTACTCTTGAGATTCCTAATAAATCCCGCTCTTTATTCTTATACTACTACTAACTAGGTTATATAGTACCTATATTATACTTATTACCTCGTAATATACTTTAGTAACTTAGGGGGTAGATAGGTACTACTAATTATAAGTAACGCTTTATTTATAAATAATAAGGAGATATAGAAGTTATCTTAGGAGTATATAATCTCGCTCTTTAGAGGACTAATTTAATAGAAAGCTACTTAATAAGCTATAATTATAATATTAATAATAGAAGCAGAGCTTCTAAGCCTTAAATATATAGTTAAAAAGACTATTACTCTTTAGAGGCTATTTAAGGATATTGCTTTTAAACTTAGCGATATCTAGAAGATTTATTATAATAACTAATAGATAATTTATCTTATAGTAGGTAAAAAGGAATAGATCTTAACTAAGCTATAGTATATTAATATTTAGAAAATATAGCTATAATAAGAATATACTAGAGGATTGTTTAGTATAGTATATATACTAATAAATTATATACTAGCTAATAATCTTATAAAAGTTCTTAATTATAAGAAATTTAAAAAGTTCTATTTACTCCTTAATCTAAAGGATATATAAAGAATAATTATAATAAACGAGGGATACTTTAAATAAGTATAAGAGGGCTAGTAGCGCCTAATTTTTAATTAATTTATAGCTTACTAGCTAGGGAGCTTAAAGTCGCTCCTATAGGAGCAAAAGAATATAATATACCCTAAAGGGCTACCCTAAAACGCTAATTTTCTACTACCTAACCTTAGAGGATTTACTTCTACTAATCTATTAGAATATTATATAAAGGTAGTAATACCTCTAGTAAATATATACTAATAAGACTATTAACTATATAATATACTATAGTAGCTATATTACTAGTAGGTAGATAAGGTATAGATATACCTATACTAACTACTAGGGTTCTAAATAGAACTAGGTTGGGAGATAGAGTAATAACGCTATATATACTAGAACTACTTATTACTATAGAAGCCTTACCTAAACCCTTACTATTACTACCCTTCTTTACTACTTTAATCTCCTCCTTCTAGGTAGTAATAGCCTTATAGAGTATAGCTCTCTAATAAGTAAGGGTTTATATATTATATTAGAAGATAATTATAGAAACGAAGCGTATATAGAACCTTACCTTTCTAACTACTAGGTTATCTAAAGTCTTAGCTTTAGTATATTAGCAGGCTATAATAGTAATAAGGGCGCTTATCTATTAATAAGGTACCTTACCCTTATAATAGTAGTTATATTTCCCCGCTATACTAAGCGAGTACCTTCTATCTAATAAGCTTAAAAGCTTACTTAAAATATATTAAAAGTAGCGCTTATTAAATAGGAGTATTTACTCTACCTCTATACCTCTACTAGGGGGAGGAGGGCTAGGAGGGGGCTCTAAACTACCCTTATTAATACCCTCCTTCTTATCTATCTCCTTAGGAATTATAATAATAACAAGGTTAGTAATATTTTAATATATAATTATAATAATAAAAGGATTATAACTTACTAGGAGCTATTCTCTTAAATTACTTAGGGGAGTAACCCTAGGGCCTCTTAAGCTATAAACCCTTACCCTTAGAGCTATCCCCTATAAGTTACTTCTATTTCTTTTTACTTACTATTTAATATATTAATATATTATATATTAATAATAAAAAGGAATAATATATATATAACCTTATTATTACTCTCTAGGGGAGGAGGGCGCGCCCCTCTACCCCTAGCTTTGCTCTTACTTTTAGTAGCACGCGCCTTCTTAAGGGCTATAGCCTAACTAATCTTCTTTTTAGGAGGTATTTATAAATATATTAATATATTATAATAGCTTTAAGATTATTACGCGTTATAAGTATACGCGCGCGCGTATAATAAGGTTATTATTAGGACTAAAGTTAGGTATATATATAGTTATTATATTATATATAGGGAAGAGTTAAGAAAGTAGGAGGGTAGCTAGGTTATTTTATTTAGAATTAATATAATAATAGCTA
>JAVHLU010002407.1:0-18604 GCA_036785755.1 Colletotrichum ledebouriae
CTTTAGAGAACTTATTAGTTATAGTAAGTATTATATTAAGAAGTAGGAAGTTCTCTACCTTATAGCCTAAATACTATAAAGGTATTTCAGGAAGTCTAATAATAAAGTCTATAGTAATTATATAGAAGGGAATCGCTAGTATTAATATTAGCTATATCGCGCTAAGTAGTAGTTAATATTCTATATTTATTATTCCGTATTATAAGTAGTTAGCTATATAATTATTAATTTATTATTTGAGATATAGTATATAAAAGTATTTATTAATAGCTCTCTATATCTGTTCCTTACTAAAGTAATAGTAGTTATTATAAGCTTCTTTAATAAGAGGTATTACTAATTTATTTAAGATATAGAGCCTTTATTTATTAGTATAGGGGTTAATATAGTAAAAAAGATTATTATATATAACGAAGTTAAGGTCTATATTGTCTGCCTTTTTATAGAGTATTTATATACTCTACTCTAGGACTTAGAGTTAGTATATAATTAGATAAGCTTAGCCTTAAAGTCGTTATTAAGAGACACTTCTATTATAAAGTTAATACCTATTAGTATATTATCCTATATCTTATCGAGTTCCCTAATATCTTTAATAGGGATTTCTATTATAAATAGGTATAATAACGCATCCGCTATAATATTTAACGTTCTAGGGATATAATAATATACTAGGGAGAACTAGCTAAGATATTCTAATAATAATATAAGTTATAAGTTAGACCTCGTCTTATCCTCTAACTATAGCGATATTTATTTAATAATATTATATATTACTAAATAGTTAGTAAGTACTATCGTAGGGTCTCGTTTAGATAAATATAGTATTAGCTAATACTTCTTTACTACCTATACTAGGTAAGCTACTTTAAGTTTAGTAGGCTAATACTTCTATTTAGCTTAATTAAGGGCCTTACTAATATAAGTAATTAGATATATATCGGTATACTTAATAGGGTTATAAGGTTTCTATTCAATATAGTTAGCTAGCTAGAAGATTAGCGCGGAGTATTTATATTCTTTTAATAAGTTAAGCTATATAAATAGCTACTTATTAGGGTTATAGTAGAATAAGGCGTTATTTACTATTAAGGCGTCTTTAACGTTATTAAAGCTAGCTACTTCTTCTAGCGTGGGTTTAAAACTTATCTTTTAATAGAAGAGCTTTCTTATAGCGCCTTTATCCTTCCCTTAAGCTTAGGCTTTAGCTAGTAATATAGTTTTATACTATTAGAGCAGTTAAATATAATAACTATAGCGTAGTATTATATATTATAGAAACCTAGTTATACCTATCTAGTATTTAAGTTAGTAGAGGTTATAGGGGTACTTAATTTTCTTAATAATATTAATACGGTCTTAAGTATTTAATAATCTAAAGGTATTAATAATAAAGCTAAGTAGCTTAATAGAAGGATATCTAATAAATAACTTCTTTACTAAAGGCGAGAGTCTAATATCTATAAAGAGTTTAAAAATTATATTAAGGTGCTTAAGGTAGGTATTAAGATCCTTTAGGGTAATAACGATATTATTAATAAATATATAGGTATATTCCTTATATAGTTATAAGAGTCTATCTATAACGCGTTAAGCGTGAGCAGGCGAATTATAGAATCCTATAAGTATTACCTTTAAACGTTCTTATCCCTAGTAGCTAACTATAGTAAATCGATCTTAATATTCCTTCTTAATAAGAAACTAATAGAAGAAGGATTAAGCGTTAACTATAATAATCTATAGCTTATTATAAAGGTATTTAATAACGTCTTATTATAGTAATATAGGGTATATATTAGGAATAATAGCTTTATTAAGAGTACGCAGGTCTATAATTATATAACTTTTACGCTTACTATTTATAATTTACTATATAGCGAATATAGGGGCTTTAAATAATATAGGTCTAGAGTTACCCTATTTTATATAGTTTTAAGTATAGAGCTCGTCTAAAGTTTTATTAATAAGGTTCTTATCTTCCTTATTAATAGGATAAGGTTATTAGCTAATATTTATATTCTACTATCCTTTAATAAGTTCGACCTTAAGGTATTAATCTTCTAGAAGGTTAATTAGTCCTTAGTCCTTCTAGATAGCAGGGTAATATAAGATAACCTCTTTAAGGCGTTATATAGCTTTAGCGTCTTAGTTATAAATATATATACCTTCTTTAGTAATAACTACTAGTAAGTTTTTAGGCTTAGTTATACCTATCTTATTATTTAGGTTAATATTCCCCTTGTAGATATCTCTACTATTTAGCGTTATATTATTATTAGTTACGCTATAGTTAGCAAGCGCTTCCTTACTAGTTAAGCTAGAGATTTCTACTTATTTATTAACTATAGGTTCTAGCGGCTAAGCGAGTATTATAAGCTTGCGATTAGAAAGGCTAAAAATAGCGTAATACGTTAGGTCCTTATATAATAATATTAAAAAGGCTATTTATAGTTAATTATAAGTCTTTAGTTTAAGGTATCTATTAGACTTAAAGGGCGCTAGAGTTCTAAGCTTAGTACCTTTTTTAATTTTTAATAGGTAAGGAGCGTTATTAATAATAGGAATAAGTAGTAAATTACCTATATATATATATATATACCCTTCGTGCTTTAGGCTAAATAGAAGGGACTTTATTTTACTAATAGTATCTTAATTTAAATAGCGGAGCGATTATATAGCGTAATAGTTAAATTTCTTATAATATATATATTATAAACTTTTAAAGGGACTTTTAAATAGATCTAAGAGGGAATTCGAATATTATTATAGGATACGATTTAGATATATAATTCCGAGTTTAGAATATCGAGCTTATTAGGTATATTAAAGTCTTACCCTATAAGTAGACTAGTATCTAAATATAGGATAAGCTATATACCTATATAAAGCTTAGCGGTTATTATATATCTATTAGGTCGTTATCCTTATATAAGAATTATAAAAGTTACCTAGGTAATAGTCTTAAGGCTTCCTATACCCTAGAGCTTAAATACTTTAGGTTCTCTTAAGAGGATATAGAACTATTATAAGTAAGCTTTACTTATAACTAAGCAGTCTATACTAATATTAATATAGACTACGATTAGTAGTCTATTATAATAGCCTCGGATAATAATTTTAGTATAAGTATAGTAATATAAATATATAACTATATACTACTATAGCTTAATAGGACTAATAAGCGTTATATTTAGCTAAGGGGATAGAAGGGTCTAATACGAGAAGATACCCTCGAAGTTAGTATATAGCTTAGCGTTATAGAGATAGGTTTTATATAAGTAGATTCTAAGATCCTTAAGGAGCGAATTTTAGAAGGAGTTAATATTAAAAATAGGGTACTCGTCCTTATATCTAGGGATATAACCTAGAGGGTATTTATAATAATAAGCGGGTTAAGTAACTAAGTTAATATACTTAGGATTATCTTCTTATAGCTCTTAGTTATCCTCGTCGTCCGTGCTAATAACTAAGTCTTCTTTATACGAGTTTAAATCCTTACTAGCTTTAATATATTAGATATAGTTAAAGTCGCTCTTATCTAACGAAGTATATACTTCCTCTTCTACTTACTTGCGACTAGTACCCTTAGTTATATAAGCTAAAGGGTAACTAAGTAGTTAAGGATACTAAACGCGTTAACTAGGCTATTTATATTAGTATTTAGGCCTTTATTACTAGTTAAACTAAATCTCCTTATAAGTAGATAATAAGGGTTTAATAGCTATATTAGTAGCTTGCTTTATAGATCTTAATAATAATAAGCTAGATATAGTCCCTTTTAGGTTTATATAGTACGGGTAATAAGTAGCTATAGTATAGCTTACTTTCGAGGTCTCTTTTAGTAATAATTATATTATAGAGATTCCTATATAGGTCGCCTTAATAGAGGGTTAGATTAATAATTACTAGGATCTTTTAGTAACTATTTAATACTAGCTAGGGACTATCTTCTATAAGCTTATAATAAACTTATCGCAGTTCGTATTACTAGTTAGCTAAGGAATACTAATAACTAGTTCTATATCTATCTTATTATAAGTAATAGTTAATACCTTAGTTCCGCTCTCTTTAGTATCCTTATATAGTTAGGTAACCTTAGTTATCTAGTATTAAATATTATATTAATTATATATATTATATAGAGTATACCTCTCCTTAGTTAAATATATTTTAGTAATTTTATATAGTAAATAAAAACGTTTAAATAATAACTCTTTCTAATAGTCTAGCCTATAGTTAGGGTCCTTAAGTTCTACCTTCTCGTTAAGTATTAGATTAGTATAATACTAGTCTAAGGTATACCTTAGTAAGGTTTAATATAAGTTAAGGGTAGCTATAGCTAGGTTCCTATTATCTAACTTAACGTAGCTATTAATTATATTAATAAAACGATATATATTTTAGTAGATAGTCCTCGAACTACTATTAATATATATATCTTTAACTTTATTATTATATAGAGGCGGATTAAATAACCTAATTATATTAGTCTTAAATCGAGGAGTACTATACCTAGGTTTTATAGCTAATATTCTAGCTATTACCCGTGCTATTCCTTCTTTATTTATAGAGAGAAGGAATATAAGAAAGTTATAGCTAACTAAGAACTTATTAGGGTTAGATAATAATTTAATAGTATTTCTTATCCTAGCTAGTAGTTAAGAGCGTTAATTACTTTAGCTATTACTACTACTATAACTAGGGCTACCTCCTTTATTATTTTAACCCTTAGGGTTATTATTATTACCTCTATTACTAGGATCTCTAGGTAGTATAAGTAGTAGTAATAGTAGAGGAGCGTCCTCTATATATTTAATATCCTAATTATATCCTTTACTTTTATTAAGGTTTAATAGGCTAGCTTCTAGTTCCTAGGTACCTATCTTACTATATTACTTACCCTAGCTATAAGTATTAGGGTAATTCTATAAATTACTTAGCTTAGGCGTAGGAGGGCTACTTATTCCTTTTCCTTAGGTTAGGAATAAAGTATTTAATATATCTTTACTTTCTTTAAATAATATATAGAAGGTATTTAAGCTTAGCTTTAGTATTAATATAGTAGTTATATCTTTTAATATAGGTTTAAGAGGTAGGAGTTATAAGCTATTTATAAAACTTTATCTAAACTTATAATATTCCTCTAGAGTTAATAGGAGTACTAAGAAAGCTTTAGGGATTATTATTATATTAAGTTTAGATATAGGTTTTAGGATATCTAGCTTATTTATAGCTTTAGCTCTTAAGGTCTTATAGCCTCCCCTCTCTTTATCCTCTTTAAAAAGGAGCGTTAAGTCTAGAGTTTAGCTTTATTTAGTCTCTATTTTAATATATTAATTATAATAAGAGAGATTAAGGTAATATTACTATCTAATAGTATTAGTAAATAGTTATAAGTTAGTTATTTATACTTATAGGACCTTACCTTATATATATTAAGTAGTCTTATATACTTCCCTATATAGTATTAACTTTTAAATATATCTATAGTAGTTTACTAAGCGTTATTTAAAGTTCTTATAAGTAATAGCTATAATACTCGCTTTTATTACTAACCTAAGAAGGGTATACTTAGTCGGGGTAAGTAGTATATAAAACTTATCTAGGTATTACTTAAGTATTACTATAAAGTTTATAATAGTTAAATAGTTAATAGGTTCTAGAAAGTTAGACTTAAGACCTTTTTTAATCTTATAATTAGAGAGTAGCTCGTAGGGTATAATTATTAGAGGTTTATTATCTTAGTAGGATGTTCCTTAGTTAAGGAAATCTTTAAGGTTTAATATCTCTTAGGAATATCTCCTAGTTAAGGGAAATAATAAAAGGTTAACGTCTCTTATTAACGTTTCCTAGTTAAGGGAATAGGGGAGTTTAGAGGCTTTTAATACTATATAATACCTATAGGTATTAACTATTATAATACTACTTCGTATAAACTCGATAGAGTTAGCTATTTATATAGTTAAGTGCCTTCCTTAATTATAAGGGATATCCTTAGTTATAAGGGGATATAGCTAACTATTAATATTATACTACTAATTAATATAGTTTACGAAGTAGGTGAAAATTATAGGTAAAAACTACTATAAATTTCGAAGGTTTTTTCCTTAAAGGCGATAAGCCTTTTTATAAGGGTTAATATATTTAGGTACGTTTAACGCGTTGAACGCGTTGGACGCCCTTGAGCGGGATAACTGCGCTGAGCGCGTTCGGTATTTTAAATACTACTATATAAGAGGTAACTCCTTAACTAAAGAGGTCTTTCCTAAGAGGTTCTTATAGCTAGAAGTATAAGAAGCTCTACTACTACGAGCAGGGCCTTATACCTCTCCCTCTTCCTTATCCCTTAATTATATTAGTAC
Source organism: Colletotrichum ledebouriae (assembly GCA_036785755.1). NCBI lineage: Eukaryota > Fungi > Ascomycota > Sordariomycetes > Glomerellales > Glomerellaceae > Colletotrichum > Colletotrichum ledebouriae. Next base: position 6,363 of record JAVHLU010002407.1, read on the forward strand.
TAGACCTTATATATAAAAATACTAAGCTTACGCGAGGTACGCCCTTTAATACTAATAATATATAAGAGCTTACTAGAGAGTTTAGTATTAATATAATTAATAAAACACGCTCCTTTTTTAACTACTCTATTATATTTAGAGAGCATATTATTAATATAGCCCTTAAGAGGGCTCTTATTAATACCCCTAGAGGGGATACTTATTATTATATTATAACTAAGTAAGTAGACTTAGTAGTAAAAGCTAAGCGGGTTATTATATACCCTATAGAGTAGCCCTTCTTTAAGCAGGTCCTCCGCACTATTAAGGCAGAGATAGCCTAGGCCCCTTAGGGCTTATTAGTAAGTATAGCTTATACTAAATAGAGAGAGCGTTACTAATAATAGTATAGCTAGCGGATAAAGCGGTAATAGAGGCGGTATTTAATAGTAGCGTAGGTAGTACGCGAGAGGAAAAGTTAATAGTTTCGTAGTTTAAATAATTAAAAACTACGTTATTATTAATATAAAGTTAAAGATCGTGAGGCTATAGGCATATATAAGTACAGCTATAGTTAGGAAAGGATCACGTGACCGAAGGCTATGTATTATCAGGAGGCGCGGAGTTAGAAGGTCTATTGCACTTAATTAGGTAAAATCACTATGCAGTGGCCAGAGGCCGAGGTATACTTATATATTATAAGTATATAGTTTCTATTATTAATAATAATATTAATACTTTAAGGGATCTACTTAGGAATAGAGTATAAGGAACGAGGCTTATATTCAAGGAAGGCGAGGTTTGCGTTTTTAATAAGTTTCTTAATTATAATACTATTCTTATAGGTTCTAAAGTAAAATATATAATTATACTTTAAATACTAGATACTTATTTTCTAAAGTAGCGCTTTAGAGATAATATTAATATAAAGGTTCTCTATATATCCTATATTATAAAGTATAAGGTCCTCTATATTTATACTTTTAGGGCTATTGAGAGTATTCTTAACAATCTATATATCTTTTATAATAATTAAATACAAAGTAATTTTGAAATTAACTTATTCTTTATTATAATATCTAATTAAGGAGGGGATAAGTAGGGACTTATTATTTACTAGGTATATCCCTTTATACTTATCTAAGACTATAGACTTATATAATATATAAGGTCCTAAGTAGGGGGTTATAAAGATATTTAGATACTCTTTATCTAAGTTAACTATATTATCCCTAACCTTATTTAAGAGGACTCTATAGAAAGCGATTACTATTATATTAATAGAGTAACTCGGGTTTATATTAGATTTCTTAGATAAACCCTTATTACTACCCTTATAATTTTAATAGTTCTTACCCTTATAAGGTATAATATATAGCTAGCCCTTATAAGCGAGTTTAATATAAAGATTAGTAAAGCATAGGTCACTATTTAACTAGTTATAGATCTAAGCTACTTATATATCTATTACTAATATATAGGAGCCCTTCTAGTAATATTTAATTAAAGTAGCTTCTAAGTAGTTATAATTAACGCTTAGCTATTCATAGCTCGACCTATATAAGTATTATTTACTACTAGATAAGTTACTAGGTATAGGAATATTTAATAAGTTAGCTTTATTTATATAGCTAGTTAGTATTATAAAAGCCCTAGCGCTTTATCCTTATTATCTTAAGTAGATTATATCCTTATATAAGAGGTTTTTAAATATATTAATATATTAGCTTATATTAGAGATCAGTATCCCTACTCATTCCTATTTAAAGTTATTTATAATTTCTATATTAGCTTAAGTAAGTATAAAATAATAACTTATTACTTAAAGAAGAGTTTTTAAAATAAAGGTATTATTTACTTTAAGAAGCTTAAGCTAGGTAATATAGAAGTAAATACCTCTAAAGTCCTTAATCTAGGTAGTAGGATTAATACTCCTATTTACCTTCTCTAGGACTTAGATATACTCCTCTTAAATAGTAATAAGGGTATTAGCCTCGCTTAGAGTATAGTAATATTTGAGATTAATAATGAGGCTATAAAGGGTTATATCCCCTTAGAGAGAAGTTTTATATATATAAGTATAATAATATATAAGTAATAATCTCTATAACTAAATAATTAATTTATTTAAACTCTCAATCCTTATAGATTTACTTAAACTCTTATATAGTAAGTAAATAAAAGTACTCTAGGTATTATTCCTATATACCTATAGTATTCTTATTAATTATAACCAGGGTAGCTAGAGGCTAAAAGGCTTAAGGTTTATTTATTATTTTTATCTTAGTAATAAACTTAGGAGTAGTTCTAAAAGTAATATTAGAAGTAGCCTCTTTTAGAGCTTCTTAGTTAAGTAGAGCGATATATTAATTATAAGCGCTCTTTTCTTATAAGTAATAGGTATTAATATCCTAGTTTTACTTAGTAATATATATATTAAGAGTTAGAGTTTCTAATAAGGTTTTACCTAGGTATAAAGATTCCTTAGAGTTATATAAGTTAATATATTTCTAAACTCTAGTAGCTTAAGCTTTAGCTTAGATTATAATATACTAAGTAATAAAGTCCTTATATATAATTAAGAATAATAATAATATTATAATATTAATAAAAGATATTATAATTAAAGTTATATAAAAATAGAGGGTTTAGAATAGTAGAAGATAGTCTATATTTAGGAGGAACGAAGGAATAAGAGAGAGGAAGTTCTAATAAGTATTTTAATAATAAAGGCTTATTTTAAAATAGTAGTTAGAGGTCTAGTTAGAGCTAGGCTTATAACTATTAAGAAATATCCTATAGGGTTATATTTATAGTTACTAAAGAGCTTATTCTATTATAATAAGAGTAGCTATAATATAGTTACTTATAACTATAGTTAGAGGAATAACCCTAGAAAAAGGTCGCTCTAGAGCTAACGTTAGTCACGTGCTGCGCTAGGAACGGGCGATGCTGAAGGCATCACGACAAAAGGCAGCCCTTTTATGCATTGCAACCACCTCTGGAGCATTCCTCCTTTATGCCCATATCACTTAACTTTTCTCTCTATCTCAACATCCCTATCATGTCTTTCGCCTGTGGGACTTGCTGGCAGACCTGGCTAGCACGGAGATCCCAGGATCAGCATATTGCTACCAAGTTCCACAAGGTGCTCGACTTTAAATACGAGATATACTACTATTATTTTATCAGTTAAATAGCCATAGAATAGCATATAAACGCCCTTAGTCACGGGGCTAAGTCTTCGTTAACTACCTCGGATAGTTCAGTATATAACTACTACTATGACGGGTGCACCGAATGCTTTAATAATGAGCAAGAACTTTAAGATCACGAAGTATATAAATACTATTACTGTAGTTTATACGACCGCGATTTTAGCGATGCAAATTGTATTAAAATGGTTCGGTCCCGATTACTTGGTCCGTGTTTAGCGCTAACGTGAGCAGCACTATAAGAGCAAATAGCATCTTAGTAAGAATTAACCGTGTTATTTCTATGGAAAGCTATACGTAATAGCAGCGGGTATTTTTTATTACCTAGAGCGAGGGAAATATCCCAAAGCCCCGCTAGATCGGATAAAGGTCTACGAGGCGGTTAAGCGGAGGGACCTAGATAGGCTAATTACTAAGAAACTATATTAATAAGCTGCTAGCAGTCTAGAAGCTATAGCAGCGTCCTAGAACCCTAGTACTAGGACTTTTGACTATTCCCTCTACAATAGTTCCTTCAAACGCCTCGACTCCCTGAACCAGCACCTTCAGTCGCCTAAGCATCAGAAGAAATTCTACTATTACCCAAACCAACGTTACTAGCACGAGTTCAGTAAGTTTGCCGCTTATACTAAGCATTTATAAAGCGAAAGCTATAACTACATGACCTTCGAGGCTATGCAGGAAACGGCGAAACGCATATTCGACCCTGGCCGCATGATTGCGTTTTAGTGGCAGAGATGAAATACCTACTATGTAGTCGAACATGTTTTTGTACCCCGATGAAGTAAAAGGGTCAGACGTCGCAGGGCTTGGTGTCTCGCGATCCATGAAGACGTGGAGCGTTTCTACCAGGCCATCTTACAGGAAGGTGTCGCAGAAGACAGAGGCGCTATGATAAGAATAACAGGTGCCTAACTGTATCTGCTATTCTCCTAGCGATTCCATTTGTGAACGCAATCGCGCCATGATGTGAAAGATCTAAAGCCATTACTGGAGTCGGGAGAACAGATGGGGCCGTGTGACGGAATGAATAGCGGATCAATATGACGGAATATGCTTGCCAACAAATGCTGTCCCAACATTCATGTAGAAAAATGTCCGAAAGCAATTGAAAGACGTTCTACTCATTGCAGCCGTAGGTACTGGGTCTCTGCTTGAGATCATCAAGCGTTTCGCTAGATTGGTGTCTCGCCCATGGCGGAGGCCGAAAGATGACATTGAACCCCGTAAAACAGCATCGAACCAAGTAAACTCCCTTCCCTGTCTAACAATCTAGCGATGTCTACGTAAATTGAGCGAAACCTTAACCACAAGCCCCGGGTATCACAGTCTGCTATAGCGGCTGAGGTAGCTCCAGGCTGCACTCTTGCTTGCCGATCTCGGCTCCGAGCGGAAACAGCTGTCAGTTGCCGAGAAAATGGCAGTATCAAAGGCTGTGATCGACTACGTGTGGTATTGATGCGGGAACTTGATTGCTAGCATGATGTGTCCCACCAAAGATCTGCAAAGCTATATCTGTCTGACGTCCGGAAAGGGTGTCCACATGCCGGGAATCTCGTGATCGTTTTCTCATTCGGAATGGCTCAGGCCAGGGGCTGGTTCGCGCCGCCTTACTAGGCTCACGGTTGCTACCGTCTTCAACTACGTCTTAAGTGCCAAGACCGGGGCACCAACGGAAAATATCATGAAACTCCGCCGCATCAAACATCGTGTGAAAAAGCTGGTTGCACAGAATGGACACTCCCGAAGGCTTATTTGACCTCCCATCCCCGGGATCAGAACTTACTACCGACGACATGCTGGAGTACATCCGATTTCGGCCCAAATCCCCATTCAAAGTCAAGGCAGTTCGTTACATCCTTGCCATGGCCCTGTGTCATACCTGTATTCCCGAACAAGACGACGACGGCGGGGTGGATTTCCAAGCATTCTCTCAGGATGAGCCGGTTGCGAAGGCCAACAAGCGGCTCGGGTTGCCGACTTGAGCATCTCAAAATCTGTCGCAGCTGATACTTATGTAAGTGTCGCAATAGCTGCAAGCGCTCAAGGGGAGGGTCGTGAAGAAGGGCGTATAGGACGAAGTCTATAACGAAGGAGTATATATATAGGTATCTATATATTAAACTATATTGAACTATATATATCTATGGGAAGAAGTCTCTCTAAATAGGGGTATATAGACCGAAGGGATATATATACCCGCTCTAGAATAGGTAGGACTATATATAACTATATAAGTAGGCCCTATCTTATATAATATACCCCCCTAGCTATATAATATCCCCTGAGGCTAAATATAAAGTAAAGTAAAGCTATTTATAACTAAATATAATAAGGGGAGTAGCGCCCTAGGGATCCTATATAGTGCTACCTATAGAATAATTATAGCTAAATATAACGAGGGGAGTAGCTTACTTAGTAATAAGAGGAGTAGCTTACTTAAAGAGGCCTAGCTATAGCTATAATAAGGGGAGCGATCTACTTATAAGGGGGGTAAGATACTAAGAGGGCCCCGCGCTATACTAGCCATAATAATAATAATAAGAGCGGTTTACTTAATAATATAGTTTAGGCTATAACGTTTATTAGGTAATTAATAGAGGGTCTTATAATACCCTCCTCCTAAAGCTCGTTATATAAATAAGAGAACTTATTAGTATATAAGGTAGCTAGGATAGCTTCTTTTTCTAGCTTTATAAGCTAAATAATTTATTTAGTTTTATTAAGCTAAATTATTAAAAGGAAGCGATTATAACGTTATACTAGCTAATAATACTATTATTATCTCACTTCATTATAGAGTTTTTAATAGGGGTAGGTTTAGGTATACCTATTGGGATAGGATAAGATAGACTTAGCTATATAACTTTTAGAAAACTCCCTTAGCGCACGGACCTGTTATAGGAGGACTATAGAGTAGAGCGTAGAGGAGAGGAGCATAGCGGACTTTAGTATTATATATATATTACTATAATTAGTACCTTAATAATCCTATACCTCGTTTTTTAGTATTTCCTTAGTAAATCCGCGCTTAATTTAGATTATCTCTTTTAATTAGATCTATAAATTACTCTATATATCCTTTAAGCTTACTCTTAATATTCTTATTTATTTATAAGTAGAGCTATATTATTTATTATCTTTCTAGTTCCTATTAGTTCTAGCTCTTTCTAATAATACTTAGAGGCGGATTCTTTTGCTCTTTTTAATAGCTTTTGAAAGCTTCTTAGAGAGTTAGGTACCTTTACTATATCTATATATCTCTGCTATTAATATATATATATATATAATTAATCTACTTCGAATATAATAATAAGTTAAGAAATTTATAAATAATAAATAAATAACGATATAAATAATAATAAAAGCGTAGTTTAAAGAGAGGAAGATATTTATAGACCTACCTTAGTTCTAAAGGAATAATAATAGCTATGCTTTCTTATAGAATTAAAATAGGAATAATATAGACCCTAAAATCCTCCCTTTCTCTCTTCTATATACTATTAGTAAGTTCTAGCGAGCGTATTCCTTTCCTTACCCCTTATATATTATTATAACTACTATTATTTAACTAGCGAGTTATAGCTAAGGTAGCTAAGAAAGCTATATATAATACTAATATAGAGATTAGTAGTCTTACTAAGCTAATAGGTATACCGAGATTAACTAGATTAGTAACTAGAGACTAATAAACCCCTTACTATTATAGCCCTAAGTACTAAGAGCAACGTGCTAACTTTTAAGAGATATTAATATAATAAAGCTATAAATTCTTCTAAGATAAGAGTATTATTAGGAAGACCCTTCTATATTAAGTAATAAAACTTAAAGTAGATCTATAATAGCTTAGAGTAATAAAATTAAGGTTACTAGACCTTTCCTATATTTATTTAAATACTTAGTTTATACTATTCCTTTTTTTATTTTATTTAAAGAAAGTTATAATAACTTATTTTATCTTTCTATTTAGAAGATATTATAATAATAACTTTACGTTATTAACTAGAAAACTCTATTACTTTAAATATATAAAACTAACTTTAATATTTATAAACCTATAAGTATTATATCTTCTTCTTCCTTAGCTAACTTAGATATTAGATCCTCTTTTAAGAAGGGGAAATAGCTTAAAAAGAGATTTATAAAAGCTTTATTTAGCGAGATATAACCTTATACTATAGGATAGCTAGCCTCTAATAATAGTATAAATAGGTTTATAAATTCTACCTCTAGGATAGGAGTAATACCCTTAAGTACTCTACGTTCCCCTAAAGAAAGTTATATTAATTAGGATATTATAACCCTTACTAATCTCCTTATAAGACGCCCTATTATTATAATAATAACTCCCTATTTAACTTAAGCGCTTAAGTTTATTAGTATTAATATCTCTAACTTTATTACTAATTATAAGAGCTTTTTAAAGCTTTACTATAAGACTAATAAAGATATAAAGAACGAGGTCTATATATATAGCTCTAGTAACTATTAAGATATAGTAAAATCTTATACTAATAAAGCTAAGACCTAGAAAGAATCTAAGGAGAGACTTCTATACTAGTTTAGGTTTATAGACCTAAAGTCTTATTAAGATCCTAATAAGGACCTTTAGAACCTAGTTATAGGATCTTATGTTAAGGATAATAACCCTTCCTAGGTTATAATATTAGTTATTACTATTTAATAGCTTTAATAGAGAGCTATCTAGCGTAGAGACCTAGAACTTATTAATACTAAGCTTATTTATATTACTTATTACTATTTTTTAAAGAGGGCTATAAGACCTATAGCTTAAAGTCTTAGCTACTAACCTATTAGGGTTATTTTAAAGTAATAGGTTATAATAGAAGACGCCCTAATTAAATAATCTACTACCTACTAGGGACTTTAGTAGTTATCTAGCCTTATTAAGCCTAAAGTAATAATAACGCTTTAAATCCCTATAAAGATAATTCTAATAGGGTAGAGGGCTAAAGCTAAGGAACAATCTATAGCCTAAACTACTAGCTTAATTATTAACTCTCTTATAGAGAACTTTAGGACTTAAAATATTAATAAGGCTAATTATAAGATAGATATCTTAACCCTTATTAAGAGAGTTATTAGCTAAGGAGATAATACTTTTAATTTAAATACTATAGAAGCTATTAAACCTTATAAATAATAATCTTAGGATTATTTATAAACTTAATACTAATAATAGTAATACTTTTACTTATAAGCTAGATATAGGGATTACTAAGGAGGATACTAGTAATACTAGGGATTTAGAAGAGGCGGAGTAAGAGGAGGCTATAGAGGCTTCTAGTAAGATAGATTACTATAGTATATGCCTTTCTAGGCTATAGGGGCCTACTAGCTTTATAGCGCTATTAACTATATTATTATTAGCTATATTAAGTATCTCGAGGCTAGCTAGAATAGGGTCTACTACTATATATTACCCTATTACTTTATTAGCACCCTAGATATAAGCACTAAGGTTAAGACGGGTATTATTAATAAAAGCTATAACTATAAATTTACTAATAGCTAGACGATTTTAAAGTATATCCTAATTAAGAAGAATACCTTTATATACTATATAGTTACTATAAGTAAGTTAGTAGAAAAGTAGTAGCTAAAGCTTCTAGAGGAGGTTATAAGAGTTATTAGTTATAATAAGATATACTCTAAACTATCTATTAGCTTTATAAATTTATTAAAGGATACTACTTAATTATATAACTTTATAAATATAATATTCTTTAGCTTTAAGCTAAAAAACTAGTATATTAACCTAGTAAAAGATATTATTATTATAGAAAGAGGGAAAGCTAGAGGTTATTATATAGAACCTTATAATATTTATTATTACTAGGCTCCCTAGATAGTAGACCTACTTATAATTCGAGACCCTCCTATTTAAATTACTTAGAGAGTTATAAAGCTCCTAGATAATAAGGAAGATACTAAAGATATTATATTACTAGACGCCCCTAAGAAATAAGTTAAATAATAGAAATAAGATAAATAAAATAAGCCTTAGATTTAATATAGTAATTTATAAACTAGCTATACTCTTAACCTTAAGCTATATAATAAAAGAGTAAATAGGAAGGTAGCTATCCCTAAAGCCTTCCTTTATTAGAACTAGCTTAATTAGGATAGAATAGTTTATAATACTACTAAAGCTATAATTACTAAGTATAAGGATAGATATAACTTAAAGGTATAAGAGGTCTTTATTCTTATTAATATTATACTTCTAGATTAAGTTAATAAAATAAGAGAGAGAAATAAGGAGCTATAGGAATAAATAGATTAATAGAATAATAATAAGAACTATTCTAAAGGCTAAGTAACTTTAGCTACTATTTCTATAGACTTACCTAAGGATTTATAAATTAAAGTAATTTAATTTAACTATTATATAATTAATCCTATCTTCAAAAGGGAAGCTAATAAGATAAAAGAAGTTAGATAATTTAGAGGTTATAGCCCTTTTCATATTTATAATTAAGGGCTACCCTTATAATATCTATACTCTCATCTATAAGCTAGCTTAGTAACCTAGGAAAGAAATTAATAAGGCTTCTATAGAGCTTAAAAGAGTAGAGGCGAAGAATCTCTAGGATATTACTAGGGCTTTCTTTTTACTAAACTATAGTAATTATTACTAAGTTACGATTTTTATAAACTAGTTAACTAGCTACTACTTCTATTATAACTCTATATAAGACTAGAATAGTAATTAGCGCTTTATTAAGGCTATATAAGAGCCTAATACGTAGTATTATAAGATAGGAGCCCCTTTATAACTCTAAAAGCTCCTATTAATTAATACTTATATACTTAATTTAGTTTAGTAGAGGGATGGATTTATATATAGCCTCTAATATATTAAATAAGCTAGAACTCTAATTTAAGAAGGATTACTATCTCTATATTTTAGTAATATAACCTTAAGTAATAGCATATTATTCTCTAACTCTAAAATCCCCTTAGTTACTTAATATATATCTATAACTACTATAGAGTTCTATAACTAAACTATTAATAGTAATATAGCTTTATAAGATACCCTATTGAGCTAAGAAGACTTTAAGAAAGCACCTTTCTTCCCTTTATACCCTCCTACTCCTTTACTTATAGATAGTAATATAATAAACCTTAGAAATAATAATAATATTACGCTATCTCTTATAGTAGATATTCCTTAACTTATTTATAAATTATTAGTATTATCTAGGTCTGCTTTATCTAAGATACTAGATAATAAGCTTAAATACTTAAAAAATTAGCTTTAGTTATAAGTCTTATAGATACTAAGTTATAGTATAACTATTAAGCTATACTTAAGAGTTATACTTATAAATATACTATTATATCCTAAGAGGCCTAGTCCTTTTAATAAGTATAACTGTAGCTATATAGATTATATCTAGTAGAGAGTTAACTAGTAAGATTAGATTAAGTAGAATATACCTAAGGAAGTATAATATTATAACTTCTCGCGCCTAGTATGATAAGATAAGTAGTTTTAGCTATACTAAAGATTAGAATAGGATAAGGATTATAATAAAAAAGAAGGAAGTAATAAGGCTATTATTAAGATATAACTTATAGTAGAAGATAGTTAAACCTAAGGGACCTTCTTAATAATAAGATCACCTACTTAATAGATATTATTAATAAATTAGATTTATAAATAGAGTTTATTTACTATTCCTATAAAGTAGTTTTATTTATTTTTTAAAACTCTCTTTTATAATATTATAAAAAGTCTTAAGGGGATAATTAAGATAGGATCAGATAGACTTAGCTATATAACCTTTAAAAAACTCCCTTAGTATATAGACCTATTATAAGAAGACTATAGAGTAGAGCGTAGAGGAGAGGAGTATTAGGTTATAAGTAGACGTTAGTTTCCTCCTTATACTATATTTCTTATTAAATTTAATAATAATATCCTTATTCTCTAGTCCTCTATTAATAATAAGTTCGCTATATAGCCCGCAGTAGTAGACGATCTCTTCTTAAATAAACTTAGTAATCTTAGCTAAAGTTACTCTCTTAAGCTAGCGGGCTTTAGGCTATTCTATTAGTAAATCCCTTACTTTAACGAGGTACTACTTACCTACTCTCTATATATCTAATAATATCCTAGTAAAGGGTAGTCTTTTTAGAGAGCTATAGGTCCTTATATTATCTATATATTAAGCTCTCCTCTTTTAGTAATTAGAGTAACCTTTTAAGGATTTGCTAATCTCTATATATATACTAGCCTAGATATAGTAATTAGATAGTCTTCTAGCTATAGCTTACTTATCTTAATAACTACTCTCTTTATAAGCCTTTATAATTAGTTTCTTCTGCTACTTAGGATTATTAATAACTCGTTATAGTATTAGCTTTTAATTTATTAATCTAGTAAAAAGTAAGTAGTTATAAATATAATAATCTAATACTTTAGTCTTAAAGTTATAATACCTTACTAATTAAATTCCTAGAGGGTATTTCTATATTCTTAAATAATAAGCGATTTATTAAGAGTATACTAAATAGGTTTACGAATTATTAAGAAGTATATCTAGGATATTTATTATATTACTAATAACCTCTATATTTCCTACTAGGACCTCCTCTATTTATTACTTATTACTATAATATTAAGCTTAATTAAAGAAGGAACTAGCTTCTATATCTATAGAGAAGATCTATAAATCGATCTAAGAGTCGATCTCCCCCTTAGCCTCCTTATTAATAGTATTTGATATAGTCCACGAAGTAGGCGAAAATTATAGGTGAAAAATACTATGAATTTCGAAGGTTTTTTCCTTAAAGGTAATAAGCGCTTTTATAAGGGTTAACGCGTTTAGGTATATTTAACGCGTCAAACGCGTTAGACGCCCTTAAGCGGGATAACTACGCTAAGTATATTTAGTATTAATTACTTATATAAGAAGAAAAAGGCGTTAATTATAATATATAGTATAAAATTTGATTTATACCTCCTATTATAGTAATATACTAGTAAGTAGAGCTATACTATTATATATAAGTAAC